>VDFB02199138.1:0-19304 GCA_007258455.2 Sequoia sempervirens | reverse complement strand
GCTTTAGCCCCAATTGAAAACTAATGTTCTAAAACGAAAAGGAAAACAATTTCGTGTAGTGTTGATCAAACACTTAAAATGTTAAAAAACACATTGTGTTTTCAAAGAAAAAAAATCTTCCCCTCCTTTCGTTTTCGTTTTGTGAAGTAGTTTCGATCAAACATTTAAAGTGTTTTTAAAAAAAAACACATTGTGTTTTCCAACAAAAATCCTCCTTCTCTTTTGCTTTGCACCTTTTCGCCTTCGTTGTTCGTTTGTACATTGATTGTCCGTCGTTTATTTTTTTGAACCTATTAATATCACAAACAAGAGCTAAAAATTAAGGTATGTCAAAATAAAAATAAAAAAGACATTGGCATTCCTTATTGAATTTTTATTACTTTACCTAATTATCTATTCTTTTATATAAAGAACTTGATAATAGTATAAATAACAAAATATTCAATCAACAAAAAGGCCGATATATTTCTACTTAGCACCTTTTAACAGCCAACATTAAAATATATTTATAATTAAAAACGAAGAGTTGGCTGATAAGAATTTTTTGTAAATTTTCAAAATAATTACAACATAAAAGACAGCCAGTAAGTATATTAAAAAATAAACTTAATGACATAAGATTATATAACTGTCGTGGCACAAAAGTCAGACAAATCCATCAATAACATAAATTGCAGCATGTAAAAGTGAAGCGCCCAATAAACAGGCTGTGCCATGAATCGGCTCGCCAACCATACCTGCCTTCCAATGCCTTAGTTGACTTCAGAAGATTTTCAAATCATTATAGCACTGATGACACAATCACAGCATTTATTTCAATGTAAATCAAATAGAATTTAACTCCATTGAGACTTCGATACCAGTTTTGCTGAAGACAAATTATGTGGAACCTTGTAGCTGTCCATTTTCACCAAATCTGCCTATGAACATGCTATCACAAGTGAAGATCATAAATGCACGTTACTTCTATGAACATGCTATCACAAGTGAAGATCATAAATGCACGTTACTTCAAAGATAATGTACGTGAATCTTTTGACAAAATAAGATATCTTTGCAGCATATGCGCATAATGGACTCGTTTTGAAAAGGCTTTAGAAAATAAAGCGATGGTGACAGCAATAAATGAATCATCACAAGGGACGTCCTGATAGATCCTCCACCCAATGAGCACGCGGGACACAAGTTTGATGCATTTCTCAAACACAGCGATAAGCAGAGTTTTTTTTTTTATATGAATGACAGAAACCTTCAAGGTGGCTGAACTGTTTGACAAAAAGCTTCAAAGAACTATGGTCTTTATGGAATGCGTTGATTGCAGGATAGGCACAGAATCGATTTGTTGAATAGGCTTTAGAAACTATTAAGCCAACGCCAGTGATGAATGGAGAATTCAAGATAGAAGCTGCATTTGTTGAATGGATTTGTTGAATGGATTGCTAGTGATGAAAATCTTCAGAGCCATATACAGTATTCTGATAAAGACACAGATGGAGAGTTCAAGATAGAAGCTGCGAGACAAATAGGGATGAACTAAAGACTGAACCTGGAGCAATGTACCCCCAGGAAATAGCTAGTACAACAAGACACATGAACCGTGTGACAGAATGCCCAAGAAGACGGTAGAAGCCAGGACAGAGTGCTGGGGATGTCAGAGTGCCGGGACAATGATTGTCAGACCTTAGCTTTTTTTGCGCAACATCCCCACAGTGATTAGAAAATCAAAGACATTCATCACTCCCCCATGCTTTTAAAGTCCTATTTAAGAGCTGCAACGCAGGTTGAAGAGTTTCAATCAGTGTACTAGCATACAGCAGAAACGAAAGGTCAATCAAACAGTTGGAAATCAGTATCTTCAATATGATTCATGGAAAGTAAATGTTTGATCTCCAAGAAAAAAAAGACAACACATGCTAGAAACATCAACACCAATAGTCCACTGTGGTTTTGATTTACTTGTTTGACTGTCTTTCAAAATAATGAGAAATAAAACAACACATGCTAGATTTCTCTAAGTTTAGAGGCATAGGCGGCTGAAGAAATCATCACAAACTGTCAATGCATATGATAAAATGTGCTAGCTACAGCTTGAATCTATTGTGCATGGATGTGGTGTGCAACATTTATATTCAGCAACAATGGATAAAATTCTAACTAAAATAGTCCAAGCATGTTAAGAGAGTGATTACTGTATCTAATTTTATTTAGATCTTTCACAATTATCTAGTAATCTTTGTTTGTTAGCAACCAACTATGACACAAACAAACACAAACTGCTCTTTATAAGTGCCCTCCTTCTAGCGCCATATGTAGGTATCCTTTTAAAATCTGCAAACTAAACTTCAAACAATGGGTTAGATGCTTTGCAAACTCTATCAAAATACCTCTATGAAATCCATTACAAATGCTTTCAAAATGCCACAAATGATGATAAAAAGACTAAAACATTATGAAAACAAAAGCAAGCTACCTATTCCATAGTTGGATTGGTGTCACATGTGCTAGTGACCCTTTCCCAATCCTTGATCAAAGCTCAAATTGAAAATGCAATGAAGATGGTGGAGTGATGATAAACAAGATCAAATCTCAAATGAAGAGAGTAACCTTGCATGAAATTGTGAAGATTGTGAAGGATTTGCTTGAGGATGATGCTTGTATTTAAAGATTTTCAAAATGTTGAATGTTGAAGAGGGACCAATGTGGGATCAAAACAAGCCAATGAATTGAGGACACTTGTCAATGTGATTAGTTGATGTATGTGCAAGATTTGGGAAGAGTGCCCAAGAGGGGGAAATTTTGAATTCAAATTTGCAATAAATTTTGAGAGGGGGACAAGAAAGAAGAGCAATAAATGCCCTGTTTGACTTGTCATGTTGAGGGAAAATGAGATTTTAATAAATCAATAAAATTGATTTATTGTGCAAGTGGCTAGGTCTAGATAATGCAAGTGGGATGTGATTAGCATTAGATTAGGATTAGATGATGATTATGTTGATTAATGCTGATTAGATGATATGACATTTTGGACCTAAATTTCTGATTTATTTAAATCAGAAAATGATGGAAAAATGTATGATTTGGATTTGATTTAAATGGCTTTTTGATTTATTTAATTAAGTGGATGATGCAAGATGAAGGTTGAATGCTAAGATTTATTTGATAAATGAACTTATTTAATGAATGGATGAAAGTGATGAATTTGCCTAGTGTAAGAGCTAATTTGACCGAATCCGATCGAATGCATAATGTGAAATTTGCATGTCTACAGTCTTATGTCAAAAATTGAAAAACTATTGTAAAGTGCAACTTGCCACAACAAAATTTGTGGCTAAAGATTCATTTCATTTTATTTGCTTCTAAATATATTGAAGAAAGATGTTTGTCATAATGGTGCAAAATTTGTACAACACAAAATACATGCATTTATGTATGAGATGAATAGTCTACATTTACATTGAATGTTATTTAAGTCTATCAAATATATTTTGAATGGTGGTACCCACTACCAAAGGTCTATCAAATGGTTTTGTCTATTTGATCAATATTTAGGAGCCTTTATGTGATGAATAAGGCAATTACACACAAGTTTTAAACATCTCTTGCCATTATAATGATTGCTCCAATAGATGTTTGACCATATGATTGTTTGGTGAAAAATTTCCCCTACTATTAGAAAATTTAAATCCTATTCCATGGTTGTGGAAAGTTGCATTGCTCATGCTATGCACTAGGAACTCTCTATATTCTGAGAACTCTTTTTCAATGCATACGCAATGGACCTTTTCAATCAAAGCCATATGCATTGTTGAATGCTTTAGGTACTACAAATAATTGACCTTTGTATTGAATTTTTCCTTTGTATCACTACAAAAGAGAATTGCTAAAATTGTACAAATTCATGTCAAAAATATAGTATAGAATGTGTACATGCACTCAAAATTTTATGGAAGATACTCTAAGCTCTTTGGATTGAATCTACACCTTATATGTTTTGAATACTCAACATCACAAATAAAATACAAGTGATAAGCTTTAAATGAGATGTGAGAGTTTATTATTAGCAATCACATTCAACATACATGGAGAACCAAATGCATTTTTGAATTAATTTAAAGAATTTATATTTATTTTATAACCATAGTATAGTCTTTAAAAATCATGTGTACAGGTGGGTGCAAAAAGTTGGGGGGCCAAAAAGTGGCCAATTTTTTTTTGAAAGGTTATACCGTGAGCGCATTATAATGTACTCGCGTTATGGCTTGTTGTGACTGAGCCTAAGGCTCGGTCACATCGAGCCTATAACGTGCTCGCATTATAATGTGAGCATGTTATAGCTTAGTAAGACCAAAAAAAAAAGCAAATCCATTTCATTTCATTTTCATTGTCATGTTTTCTATCTCGTGGCCAACAAACCCTATTATTGCATGCTCGCATTTTGGACGCATAAAAACTTGCAATTTCTTCATCGAATCTTTGCAATTTCGTTGCCAGGATGTCGCCACATCAACGGGGAGGTCAAATAAGTAAGCATTGTTTGTTTTTTTTGTGAATTTGTTGTTAAATAGGTAAATTTAGGTTGCTATTGATGTTCATTTCTTTAATTTGTAGGAGATGATAATCAACCTCAAAATCCTTCTCCTTCTCATGAACAAGCACATGAACAAAATCCTCAAGAACCACAACAACAAAATCCTCCAACAATTCCTCAACATCCTCTTGGTACTCAGAAAAATTTAATGAGGCAAATAGAAAACAACAAAAAATAGATTGAGGAGTTAATCGCGAGGTTGAACGATCCTGTAAGTTCAACCTTGGAAAGAAGCACACTTGCAAATTCACTTCAAGCCATGTTAACACATGTAGATGCAATTAGCAAACAATTAAATGGTTGGGCAGATAAGAGGCAGGAGTGTAGGAATTTTTGTGCAGATAAATTATCATATTGTTATCAAATAGATTTGCACCCTGCTGAAACTGAAAGTTCAACAATCTATTGACACATGGAAATGTTCTTGAGTTGTGGGTAACTCATTGCAAGAACGAATCTCCAAAGTGAGTTGGTTCTCCGAATGATAAATATTATTCTAAGTGATTTTCTGAGGGAAAGAGTTAGAAAGATGACTGAAATTAAAACCTATGACTAACAGATGATTCCCCAGACTTATGAAAATTCAGACTTAACCACTCATAACAGTTTCTCTATCACAGTAACCCTCACAATCTCATTAGCACATATTTCATCAGTGATTTGCATGAAGATCTGAAAGAACTAAATACAACATGCAACCTGAAACCATGCAATTCTAAACAAAGGTTTACAATAGCAAGACATATAAGGATTCAAGTTTGAAACACAAAGACATCAGATTGCCATTACAAAACTAAGACAAGAAGAGTGAGAAGGAGAATTCTGCTGCTTTATTAAAACTAAAAGAGTGAACCTGCCAAACTGAGTATAAAAAAAAAAAAGGCTTACAAGCTCTACAATGCTAAGAGAAAGAAACTATCCTCTAAACTGAAGAAGAAGAAGAAAACTAAGTTTCTTCAAGATATAACCCTCTAGAAACCCTAATTTGAGCTCACAAGAAAAGCTCAAGGAAAGGTACCAAATTGTCTCAAAAGTCTACATAAAATTAGAAAAAACACACTGTTTCCATGCTCATACTGTTCAACTCCTAAAAATAGGCTAAATCTACTTTTAAAGCCAGAAAAACACCTTATCTCTCCATCAAGAAGTTCAAATTCGACCAAGAGGGAAAAACATGACAAATCTGCTAAAAATAGCAAAAAGATCAAGCAATTTATAAAATATCGCTTTATCCTTGCTTTACAATGACTTGCAAATTTAAAAACTTTTTCAATTTGACTATCTTTTGCAATTAAAGATTTTGGAAATCTTTTGCAAAACTTATTTCACCAATTACAATGTTTGATTTTTCTTAGAAAAAATCATAAAAACATAAGTAATCTCCATTAGTGAATATTTAATTGATTTCTTTCAAATCAATTGAAAATAAATGCCTGAAGAATAACCATTTAACCTAAGGCAATATTCCTCTGAAATTTGATTGATTTCTATAAAATCAACTGAAAATAAAAACCTAAGTCATAAGTAAAATCTTACTTATTATTTTAATTGGTTTCTCACAAAATCAATCAAAACATAAGATTTATATCATCGCACTTTTACTAAGGCTTAATTGGTTTCTCACAAAATCAATCAAAACATAAGATTTATATCATCGCACTTTTACTAAGGCTTCATTGGCATAAACCTTGGAATCTTAAGCCGTAAAAATATCTCATTGAGTTGGCTCAAGGACTTAGGCAAAAAAAATCAAAGTATAGAGACTTTTCCATAAGACTCGACCTAAGGCATGCATTACACAAAGCTAAGGCATTAATCCTTAAATGAAAATCCCACTTCGAATTAGGGCATAGGAAGAACAAAATTCGATGTAAACCCTAAAACATTTCATTTTGCACTTGTCATTTTGAAAGAAAACTCTACTTGGGAGAGCGCCGCCACCACCATGCTTAGGGTTTTAGCTGAGGATGAAGATTGAGCCCCCATTGTTGCTATTTCTATCAAAATTTCCATTGTTCTGATGGTAATAACCTTTTGTGAACTTCCTATGAGCTTTCTGAGACTCATTGCTTTGTTTTTTTAAGTCGTTTCTTAGCCTTGAGGCCGCGGCATGAGCACATTTCTAATATATTTGTGGCTCTATGTGTTTCCTTATTGTTCTCTTCCTTCTCCATGAGGTGCCATGAGGAGACATTGTAGGGGATCTAACTGAGCTCGGTTGAGAGTTTGATCTCTTCCCCAGGCGCGCACGTAAGTTTATTGCTCTTTGTATTTTTGTTAGCATTTCTAAAACAAAGCTTAATAAAGGTTTCTATTACTACAGAAAGTTGATTCTATTTGCAAACTTATGGCCATCATACAGGCCACACCATGAATACGTGCTTTGATTTTCTTTGAAGAACCACTCATTTCATTTCCTCATTTCATCATAGGTCGCGCCATGAAAGCACAAAGGAGTGCTTGTAATCTGCACTTCATTCATTGTATCTTCCCGTATTGTTGTTCATGAGCTCATAGAGCTTAATGTCCGCGCCTATCATGTTTGTTTCTCCATTCTTTTGGAGATCCTTCGAGCCCATTGTTGTATATTCAAAATTTCTCATGCTTGTAACACGAAACCCCATATGGGCACTTGTAAAAAATGAAGAAATTCTGCATTTTATGAAAAACCCCAAAGTAAACCTTTGTAATTATGGAATAAACTCACTTGTTACTACATTTTGAATTCAAATACTCCTATGGATATCCTTTATTTGAAGCAAAAAATTGCATCTTTGTCAAAAACCCAATGTGGGTATCCATTATTTTGAATAAATCTGCATTTAATAAAAAATGCTTATATGGGTATTATTTTGGAAACCATAATAAGTATGTATTTGAATTTAGACCCATCATGTGGGTTTTTCCATTCTCTGAAAGAGATTGCTTACTCTTGTATTCTTGATTAAAATCAACATGGTATTTGGTAATAATGGAAAAACCAATTGAAACTTGAACATTTCCTCACATTGATAGTTTTAAAACCCTATAAAACTTTTGTAAAAATAGCTTTGAAAGCCAGAAAGATTCCACATATTTGCATTCTTTGTCTAGTTGTAGCTGCAATAAAATTGTAGTCTTTACTTTATTCTGAGGGCCATCTTCATACCTTCGATAAACACCATTTGGTTTTCAGCCATTGTAGCGCTATTACTAATCACATTTGATGCATACTCCCATTCACTTTATGCACTCCAGCTCTTGTTCTTCAACAACAGTAGCAGATTTGGAAATAGAGATAATTGGTCATGATGTTTTGTATGCTTCTTCATAGTTTATCACTGTTTCAAGTTGAATGCAACAATACCATTTTCCTGTATAATGCTTCCCCTGTAGACTTATTAACTACCGGTGGCACATGATGGCTCCTTGTTTTACTCATAACTGTGAGGAATTCTTCTTAACATACATGAATGCTTCAGAAAATATGCTTCTCAGCTCAACACTCTTGTGGAATAAGGAAAAGAAGAACTTGAAGCTACTCCAGATATGTCCATTATTTCTTTAATGCTATGTCGATGAGGCATTATTTATGCCTATTCACTATCACCATTACGAGATGAAACACTGTTGTACAGAATAGGGCATTATGAAACAATATGAATAACACGAACAAAACAACACAGATGCATTCAATTTTGCAGTGTTTAAAAGATGCTTTCAGAGTGAGTTCATTGATTTCATTGTCCATTTGTAACTTTCATTTCATTGCTTCGATCTGACTGTTATGAATGAATAATGAACCGATTGCTCTTTATCAAAATCTGTTTCACTTTCTTTTGAATACTCAGACGAGCATGATAAGTATTTTCTTACTTACCCCACTTATAAGTTTAAGAGGCAGCATGTCGAGCTCTACCCTTATGGGAGCCCGTTTTTCCCCACATGCTTTATATCTTCATAAGATGATCAACTACATGACTTTTCCTATACCTGCACAAGGAAACAAACGATGTTAGCATAAAAAGCAATATGTAATGATGATGTTTCCTCTTTAGTTCATGTTTTTGTTTCTTCCTTGATTGTTTCAGTGTATGATCAGTAGCATACTACATTATTGTTGATGGTTCATGTAGGTATATTCATAATCAGAGCTCTAACATCCCTCTCTTCCTTCCTACAGGTCAACGGAGCTCAAGAAGACAAATGGTGCACCACTTCTGCGTCGGCCATCAATCAACAGGCAATGATGATTATGTTTATACTTATGTGATTATTCCTTTTATGCATCCTCCATAGTGTAGTATGCTACTTATGATGCATTGAAATAGTTACATCCACGGCTTGTGTGGATATTTAATTTCTCTTTCTGCTTTTCATTCTGAAAAGAAAATGCATCTTAATGCAAATTTGTATCGTCATTTGAATTCTTGCAATCAAATGAAATCTTGTAAATATGACTCACTTTATGAAATAAATGAAATCATTCAGTCATGCTTTACCATTTGTATGCTCAATTTTGTACTCCATTTGATCGTGAAACACTGAACAGTAACTCTTGAAACTAAATGAATAACTATCACTTAATGAATAAGAAATATAGTGCACACAACACTCAAGCATATGCAAAACGACTGTATTTTCCACTTTTAGATATAACAATATTTACTCAGCTCCACCAATTGAGCTATAGCGAAAAATTGGTAACACATATAAAGAAGTAAAAGATGAAAAAATTACAAAATATGATTTGTACTCATTATCACTAACCCACACACAAATCAAACTCTTGACCTTAATAGCAAGAGGTTTCATATCCATTGGTGCAACCACCAAGGGATTAGGTACAATTTTTGGGATAGGTGGTGGATGGTTTTTGACCATCCACCATGCAACAATAATGAGGTCCCCCAATATTTCTTGAGGAAACTCTACTGTGAGTTCATCCTCAACAAAATCCCCAACTATTTTGATATGATGGACTTTTAGGGGAGAGGTGGACGGCCATCACAGGATAGACCAAGTGCACGTCTTCATCCTCAGTGGCAAGGGAGACGGGCACTCGCTAGGCCGATGTATGAGCACATTTCTATCCCTTTCGTCATGAATGAGAGTGTTGAGGTGGACACTCTGTAGTCAATCAACTCTCTGACCCAAAGTATCATCCAACATGCTAGTCTTGCAGTACAATGCCATCCAGGGGAGAGTTCGAGGGGTAGGATTCCACCCCATTCTTGTCAGGTTTGTGGGTTGGCCTGTACATATGACCCCATAGACAGTCAAAAGGCTGGTGGGTAGGATACGTCTGTAGTTGTGGAGATGGCGATGGCAGATGACATTTTGAATGAGGCTTTTGGCATTGATACTCAGGTAAATATTAGCATGTTCATTGAATTTAATTTATTAAATTTCATTTTTGAAATGCAAGATTAACTAATTTAGTTTAATGTTTGTAATAAAATTTCAAAGTCATAGTGTTGATAGTGAATACACCGGCCCTCCACCTATTTTTTACTCCACTGCATCTACCATTGAGGTATGTAACTAGTAAACAATTATAAATATTACATGTGAATAACATTGTTATATGAATGGTATTCTAATATCTGATCTTGGATGTTGAATAGGCTAGTATTGGAGGTTTCACGAGAACACCTCCCAGTGCCAGTGGAGTACAAACCTTCACGCAGGTAATAGAATAAAGAATTTAACTAATGAATTATAGTTAATAGATTTGTGTAGTTTATATTCATATCATTGATTACATTTCATTGCACATCTTTCAAACTCAAAGCATTACTTCACATTACATAACTAATAACTAGATGTTGATAAATGACAAAATTTCAATTACAATATAGTTTTTTTAGAAAATCAACATAAGCGGTGATGCAATTACTTCATATAGAATAAGTAATAACTAGGAGCAACTGCCAATTGCATTTGCTTGTCATGGCATTCCATGAGACCACTTTTTATTGAGACATTTTTTCAAACAATTCACTACCTTGTTCATGCTATGGATGCTTGGAAAAAATCTATGAAAGAATAATAGTAAGCAATAGCATAGACAAGGCAATGAGTTGTTTGAAAAAATGCCTCAAAGAAATGTGGTCTCATGGTGATGTCCATCACCATGAGACCCAATTTCTTTGAGGCATTTTTTTCAAACAAATCACCGCCTTTTCTATGTTACCACATTTTCCATACAAATCTACCAAAGCATTTTATCAAATGATTCACTTCCTTGCTACTATGGATAAAATCCTAAAATAGGTGCTTTCCAACAAACTATGGATGCTTGGAAAAAATCTATCAAAGCATAATAGTAAGCAATAGCATAGACAAGGTAGTGAGTAGTTTGAAAAAATGCCTCGAAGAAATGTGGTCTCATGGTGATGGAATGGATAGTTTGAAAAAATGCCTCGAAGAAATGTGGTCTCATGGTGATGGAACCATGAGACTACATTTCTTCAAGGCATTTTTTCAAACTACTCATTGCCTTAAGAATAGAATCCAAGCCTTTAGCCAAAATTCCCCTCCAAATCCTTTTCATGGTCCTCATCCTCATCCTCAATTTACCAATCCATGGAAGCTTCCACCTCTTATTCCACTTGTTCGTATCCCCACCTCTCCCTCTTCATGTCATGATCACCCTCCATCTCATAACCAAGACCACACTATACCATCCACCCCATCCCAACATAATACCATAGAGAAGGCAATGAACTATAAAAATCAAATGATTATCGATTCGTAGTTTAATTTCTCTTTAGATGGTTTCTACGGGGCTTCAACATGCCACAAAATGGGCATGCAAATATTTCCCTTGAGGAGAGTGATCATCTAGTGGTGGTAAGTGATTATTTTGTTAAATATATCATTTTTTATAATGTAATTTCTATATGTTAATGTCTTTACTTGGTATTGTAATAGATAAGGTTTGATCAGGAACTAAACCCTAGGAGGAGCACCAAGAGCACTCCTCAACCTCACAGTAAATGAGTGATAGACTTATCACCATCTGGCTGACAAGTAAAAGAGTTTGTTTCGAGAGCCTGAAGGGCAATGAATTTTGATTCCAAGGCCCTTTGTTGTATGCCTATATGGCATTTTTAGACATAATTTTTTTGCATATATTTGTATGCCTATATGGCATTCTTGTAATCCTATATGGCTATTTTGTATATATTTTTATACTTATATCAGCATATATTGATGTATGCCTACATGGCTATTTGGTTAATACAAATCTTTTTTATCGATGGTGTCATATTTGCATTATAAATCCATGGTTTAACAATAGATATGAGTTATGTGTATTCAAGTATATACTTTACAACTTACGTGTATACTTTGTGACTTACATGTATTCCAATGTATGCTTTGCGAATTATGTGTTTTCATGTGTATACCTTGTATTCATGCATATACTTTGTATTAATGCGTATACTATGTATTCATGTGTATATTTCAAGGCTTACGTGTATTTGATTACTTGTGCTTTACTTATTCACATGTATGCTTTGCTTATTCACGTGTATACTTATTAATTGGTTAGCCCTAGCATTGATCATTGTTGTCCTTCATGGTTTGTCTTGAATATTTATTGATTGATGCTAAACAACTTCAATATTTCCAAAAATGATTCACCAACGATTTATAATTTACTTATGTGCTAATTCGATATGGAATCCAAGGAAGAATTTAAAAGGGATAAAGCTAGGAGGAGAGGGAAGATAGATATTTATAGTGTAACCTATTGTACCTTCTTTCTACAAACCTCTAATGGCTCTTGTATGCTTTTCTATTCTGTTTTCTACTTTTCATATCCCATTTTCATAAGTGGATCATCACTTCTCTCAATTTTTTTCCTTCTCCTATTCTAGGTCCTCACCTCTGCTTGTGGTATTCTAAAATAAGCTCTAGTTTGTGGTAGACACCTACTACGATTCAAAGGAGACATTAGTTTTCCCCTTAGTTGTTGGGTGATTTTATTATTTCTTGGCTAGTTACAATGTATTTGATAGTTAATTTTGTGGAGATGGAACCTCACATTCTTTGTAGTAGGACATTTTAGGTAGATTCCTCTTCAATAAGAACTAGAGTTAATTGTTTATGTTGTTTTCTTTGAAATACTCATTGGAGTGGGGTCAGGATACTTTTAAATGAAATATATGGTTGAGTAGATGCATAGGTTATGAATTGTTCTAGCACCAAATCTACCTATGTAATTAGCTACTTGGTTTGGAAACTTGGAGGTTTTGATTTTTACTCCTTTTTCATCATCAAATGATATTATTGTTATTTCACTTACTTGGATTTGAGGCTTTTTTGGAGTGAAGGAAGAGGTAGGATTGAAATGATCCTTCTCATATATGTTATCCCATTTATTACCCAAGGAAAAGTGACTTGGTTTGTCCACCTTGTGTCCAACTTCTTGCCCATATTTTCACCAATTACTTATTCTATATTCACACCAACCTAGCTTCTTCAAAGAATGCATTTTTTAATTATAGGTGATATGCAAAAAAATTCTTCTAGAACATTTGATATGATTGTGAAGGAGTAGGAATAGGGGTTGTAATATCTCATGTATCAACATATATTTATACCTCTTCTTTGGGCTATTTTTAGCTTCTACTTATGGTCGAGGCTCTAGTGTGAACTTATTAACGCCATTGGTCATGATTCTCTTTAGCTAGGTCATAAGCCACCATGTGGGCTCATATTTCAATTGACCTATGATTAGGTTTAGCTATAAATCTTTCAATTTTTTTCTAGAATCTTGAAAATTTTCCTCTTTACAACAACCATATTGTTGTAAGGGAAAGGAGGATAATTAAAAAATTTCTTGCCCTTGCTAGACTTGAGGATGATCATACAACATTTTAAGAGTCATGTAGCCTTCTCATTTGTGATTATATCCATAATAGGAATAAGAAAGTTACCTAAATACTACTAATAATAATCAATTCAATGTAAGTATGAGATCCACATAGTAGTTGGATCATAACCCATTCGAGAACGAAAAGGTTTAGGCTTTCCTCAACTATTTTGACACCTAGATGTTTTACCTCTTTTATGCAATCATATGCTTTTCGTGTGGAAAACTCAAACTTGTCAACTATCGTGTGAATCTTTCTCTTTTCCTTTATTTTGCATGTCATCAGGATTGAGTCAGTTGAACATAGTTTAGAGTGATTCAGTGTGTTTGGGTGCTAAAGAGAACCATTCCTAGCATAAACACACCCATTCAAACGTGTTGGAATAGTTTGTTTGGTCGTACAATTTGCAAAACGAAAGTTGCACCACTTTGCAACTTTACATTGCTTGCATTTGACAACTTTTTCCTCAACTAAAAAAGTCATCACCACGAGAAAACGCCCCCAAGATAACAAAAACCGAGAGAGGTTATTGTAGAGTGGCCCAACATGATCTCGTGGCCTCAAGTGGAGAGTTTTTAAGCATCACAGTTTTCGAGTAATAACCCATCAAAGATTGCAGCCATTTTTCACTTTGGACTCTTAAGGGATCGAGCCAGTTGAACATAGCTCTGAGTGATTCGGCATGAAGAGATACCAATTCATGACCTATAGGGTGCCTAAGGACACTTGATATCACATGCGAATGTACATCAACCTTAAAAAAATGCCTTTGAACTTGAATATCAAAGAGCAACATCTTATTTGAAGTTAGCAACAACCATTGACATGCCTTTGAACTTGAATATCCTTGGATTCTAGTTCTAATATAAGCATTGTATGTATTGCCTCCAAATTATAAAAAATGATACCTCTTGAATTTGTACAGTGGTAAGACTTATACAACTACTAATATTTGCATTGTTTTGGAAATTTAGGAAATAAAATTCTCTTTACAGATCACATACCACTTTGCACAAGCATAACAATGAGAAAATAACTAAAATGAATGCTTATGGACCTAAGGACTACCCTCTTGAATTCTTATGGACTCTTTCCTCTTGTAATTGCACTCCCTTTAACTAAGTTCTACAACCTTTTGTGTAATCTACCATTAATGAACGTCTTCAAACACCTTCAAGTATGCCCTTATAACTCTTGTTCTTAAAATATCATGTCTTTCATGAGATTGCTGCCCCTTTTATGACAGTGATCATGCATAACTCGTAAAAAGTAATTGAAGTCAAAGGTACTAATAATACCCTTACACCTCAATCAACATAATATAATGTACCTATTGCACCTTTTGTTTGATATAGCAACATGAAATCATACAAAATGAGGCATGAATCACCAATGAGATCATGATATGATTAGACACAAAAAAATAAGAATGAATACATAAGAAATCGCATTTTTGAAGATAACAAAGCATGAAAAAAATTCATACAATATTTCTTATCTATAAGAAGTAGAGCATAGCTTGGTCAACACTAGAAGCAATTTATAAAATAAAATACGTGAAAGCACATAGTCATCAAATTAATTAGGAAGCAAGCTTGATAAGACTGAAATTGGCAAGGTGAGGGTCATTGAAAAATGGGTCCAAAGAAATGGGGTCTCATGGAATGCCACAGATTTCAAGATATATACAAAATAGAAGCATGACAAGGTATGCAAATTCCTTTGACAAAATGTTGAGGACATGTAGGTGAAATGGGAGACCATCGAATAGCGTTTTGGTGAGCCTCACTAGCTGGCCTGGCCAGAATTTTTGATGGAATGCCTTAAAGTGAAATGTGCTCATGGCATGCCATGATTGCAAAAGATAGGCACAAATGGAAGCATGGACAAAGCATAATTGTTTGACAAAAATAAAGCCTATAGACATGGGCGCAAAATGGGAAAACATAGAGAAGAGTTTTCACTAGCTTGTCGCGAGATTTGACAAGGTAGGGTTGGTGTTGAAAACGTCTTTCATGTAATGAGGTATAATTAATGACTCTATTTTCTGAGGTGATTTTTCAAACAACCCATCACCTGTTAATCCAATCAGATTGACAAATAGTGAGTCAATTTTCAGCTAGTTAAAGGTCATATGAATTTTTTGATGGAATGCCTTAAAGAAATGTGCTCTCATGGCATGTCGTGATTGCAAGATATGCACAAAATGGAAGCATGGACAAGGCATGTGAATTTTTTGACAAAAATGTTTTTGTAGACATGTATGCAAAATGTGGTACCATGGACAAGCTAGTGAGCTCACTAGCTTACCCATGTAGTAGGACGACTAAAGGTAGGGTTGTTTAAAAAAATGCCCCATAGAAATGGGGTCTCATGGTGATGGCGAGTTCTACCATTTGTCAATGCTAGGATTGACAAGGTAGGGCTGTTTGGAAAAAATGCTCATAGAAATGGGATTCCCCATTTATGAGGATTTTTTTTCAATTATATCCCACTTATTCAATGAGCTAGGAGCTCACTAGCTTGTCAAAATGTCATACGAATTTTTGATGGAATTCCTTAAAGAAATGCGTGGCAATACGCCAAGGATTGTAAGATAGGCACAAAATGGAAGCATGGACAAGGCATGTATCTGTTTGACAAAAAAAAAATTTTAGAGAAGCAGAAAATGTAAGTTACCATAGAAAATCTAGTGAGTCCTTTCACTAGCTTGTCAATGCGGTAGGATTGACAAGTTTGTGGGTTGTTTGAAAAATGCCTCATAGAAATGGGGTCTCATGGTGATATACATCGCTGACAACCCACTACCTTGTCAATCCTACCACATTGACAAGCTAGTGAGCTCACTAGCTTGTCAAAGGTCACATGAATTTTTGGATGGAATGCCTTAAAAGAAATGTGCTCTCATGGCATACCATAATTGCAAGATAGGCACAAAATGGAAGCATGGACAAGGCATGTTAATTTTTTGACAAAAATGTTTTTGTAGACATGTATGCAAAATTTGGTACCATAGACAAGCTAGTGAGCTCACTAGCCTGTCAATTCTGTAGGATTGACAAGGTAGTGGGATATTTGAAAAAATGCCTCATAGAAATGGGGTGTATCACTGTGAGACCCCATTTCTACGAGGCATTTTTTTCAAACATCCCACTACCTTGTCAATCATATCACATTGACAAGCTAGTGAGCTCACTAGCTTGTCAAAGGTCACATGAATTTTTGGATGGAATGCCTTAAAGAAATGTGCTCTCGTGGCATGTCGTGATTGCAAGATATGCACAAAATGGAAGCATGGACAAGGCATGTGAATTTTTTGACAAAAATGTTTTTGTAGACATGTATGCAAAATGTGGTACCATGGACAAGCTAGTGAGCTCACTAGCTTGTCAATGCGGTAGGATTGACAAGGTAGTGGGTTGTTTGAAAAAATGCCTCATAGAAATGGGGTCTCACGATATATCACCGTTAGACCCCATTTCTATTGGGCATTTTTTCAAATATTCCACTACCTTGTCAATCCTACCGCATTGACAACTAGTGAGCTCACTAGCTTGTCAAAGGTTGCATGAATTTTTTGATGAAATGCCTTAAAGAAATGTGCTCTTGTGGCATGCCATGATTGCAAGATAGGCACAAAATGGAAGCATGGACAAGGCATGTGAATTGTTTGAAAAAAATGTTTTTGTAGGCATGTATGCAAAATGTGGTACCATAGACAAGTTAGTGAGCTCAATAGCTTGTCAATGCGGTAGGATTAACAAGGTAGTGGGTTGTTTGAAAAAATTCCTCATAGAAATGGGGTCTCACGGTTTCTATGAGGTATTTTTTCAAACAGCCCACTACCTTGTCAATCCTACCACATTGACAAGCTAGTGAGCTCACTAGCTTGTCAAAGGTCACATTAATTTTTGGATGGAATGCCTTAAAGAAATGTGCTCTCGTGGCATGCCATAATTGTAAGATAGGCACAAAATGGAAGCATGGACAAGGCATGTGAATTTTTTGACAAAAATGTTTTCGTAGACATGTATGCAAAATGTGGCACCATAGGCACAAAATGGAAGTGTTGACAAGGTAGTGGGCTATCTGGAAGAATGCCTCATAGAAATCTTGTCTCACGATGATGTCCAAGGAATAAGAAGTTTATAGGAAAGTGCTACATCCCATGTACAACATAGAAAGGATATTTGACCACCCTATAGAGGAAGTGGATTGGTCAAATCCAAAGGATATTGCCAATAGAGTTATAAACATGGTGGTTGGATCAATAAGATGGTTAGAAGCACCATACCTAATGTTGAAGCTACACCCTAAGGATCAAGAACAAAAGAAACAAACCAGAGAATCTTCAAGAACAAAAGAAACTATACTTGAGAGAATGAAAAAGGATGAGAACACAAAGGGAGAACTTAAAAATCAAGTAGGGCAATTAACTTCATTCTTACATTACCTAGTTGGCCCTACTGACTTAGCTGCACCTTTCCCCATGTTTCTAGTAGCCTTGAATAAAGAGACTTGAAACAGTGGAGAGAAGGGTTACAATCCCTTGTAGGTAGAGTAATCAAGGAAAAATTAAAAATATATCACAACATTAGTGATGAGGTAAGTTTAGAAATAGAGATGAAAACCAAAATAGATTCAAAGATCTATTAATCTGGGAGGAGTATATTCCAATATTGTAGAGATATGTATGGAAAATTTGGTAGCATAGACAAGGAAATCAGTTGTTTGAAAAAATGCACATCACCATGAGACCACATTTCTTTGAGGCAAATAGTTGATTGACTTGGATATGTTATTTGATAAAATGCTTTGGTAGACATGTATGGAAAATTTGGTAGCATAGACAAGGAAATCAACTGCTTGGTAGAACTATTTGACAAGATGCTTCAATGAAATATTTCCTCGTGGACTAGAATGATTACAAAATATGCACAAGATGGATTTGTTGAAAATTCTTTAGAAAAGTTCAAGCATATGCAATTTCTAGGTGTAAAACCAAATTCCACTACATTTTCCAACATCCCCCATGCCTATACAAAAATGAAAGCTTTGGAAAGGGGTATGCAATCTATTGGGATATGGTGTTGTACACCATTGCATAAATTTATTTATCATAATATTGTAATTAAATAATTATTTAGTTGTGATGCACCTTGGTGGTGTGATTAATCACACTAGGTAATTATTTGGGGACTACTTGATGTTGTATTGTAACATTGTATTATTATTTAATGTGTGGGAGACATGTGATAATAATTTAATATTGGGGAAATATTATGTAAAGTGATGTATTACTACCCAATATTAAATAAGGAGTTAATGTTTTTGTGGTACATGGTTTCACCTTACCACTAGTTGTATTTTGTGTGAGATTGTGTCTATAAAAGCAAACACATATGTAGTGGTTTAGGTTAGCTAAGTGGTTTGGCTGTCATTATTGAGTCTTCTTGTGGAGTGAATTTGTGAAGCATGGCATGGGATGTGTGGATTCATGCTTGGACACATGGGAATGCATTAGAGGGCTTGATGCTTCAGGTATTCATTGTAACCTTTGTATTTGCTTTTATTGTTGAATAATATGATGGCGGATGTTTCTTTGGACGCTGGATTTTTTCCCTTGGAGGATTCTACCAGTATATCTATGTCAAGAGTCATGGGTATGTTGTCTATTCTCTTGCATGTGGTTTCTAAGAACTTATTTGCATTGTTATCTCTTTTGGGTTATGTGGAAATTGTCATATAATGGCCGCAAGTTTCCTTACAACATCCATAGAAAAGGATTGACAAATGATGTATTATATTACATACTTATAACTACTCTCATATATATGTGTATACAAGAT
>VDFB02199136.1:0-58287 GCA_007258455.2 Sequoia sempervirens | reverse complement strand
TTATTGAGATAGCTTGGCTTTATTCCGCCACCACTAAGCGGCACTTGTTGATGATAAGTCTGCCTTGTGTGGTCAACTGGACATTATCTTGTGTCTAACTTCGGTTGTGGTTTACATACTTATATGCGTTGTTCTGATGGTGTACGTATGTTAATCTATAACTTGAACACCTTTCACTATCCCCTTTGAAGATTGCACCGATTTTACTGAGGCTGTCCGACGGAGGCTAGGTGAAATCTGGTTGAAGTCTATCAAAATGAAGCTCCACATATCCTGCATTTAGAATATAATATAAATTTCTTAGGCCCGTTCCCTTTTACTTTCCGTATATTTCTTATTAGTCTTAGGAAAAGATGCACATTGCCAAATCATACACGTAAGAATTCCCCTTCAATATCATACATTAGCTGCTAACTGCAAGAAATCTGGACAATTGTGTAAGTCCCCTCGTACGAACACAGCAATACACATCATAATGGGTCTATTAAGCACTTAAGGAACCTTGGGGAGTTGAACAATAGAACTTTCTGAAATCTTAAGCATGGAATACTTTGATCCAAAGAGAGGAATGAATTAGCCCAAAACTATTTTTGATTGCATGGCCTTTTGGTATGGTCACAAAGCCCATCAGCAGTCTCCACCGGTCATGCACCCTAGGAGGGGACAAGATGAGCCCACATGGGCCAAAGGGGTACTTGCCTCCTAGGATATCCAAGGTTGCTGCCTTTGGGTCTAGTTCAATCATGGGATTAACCATTGTAATCTTACCTTCCTACCATGGTGTAGCATGAGGGGAAGATCAATTAGGAAATGTTGGTTATGATGCTTAAACAAGATCTACTCATACTTAATTCCAATGTTCAATATGGAGTACTAACATTCTAATTGTAAACTAATCTTGTGATTGATCTCGAACTTGTATGCAGGAACTGAAACAAGCTAAGATATCCTCTAACCGTTGATTGGGGGTTGATAATTTAGAGTATACTTAGCATAATTCCTATCAAGGACATCACCAGTAGAGTGAATTTGGTATCATTCCTATTGGGGACATTACAAGTGGTATCAAAGCATAACCCTGTCATCCTGTGAAAAACCAATTAATGCAACTTACCAAAGGAGAAACTCTAGAAATAACAACACTCAAAACAATATCATGGGTGATCAGATGAGAAATGAACTTAGGGCCTTTATGGAAAATAATGATAGGAAAACCCAAGCTATTATTGAACAAAATGAGAAGGCAACTCAAGCACTACTCCAGGCAATACAAAACATGACCACCACCATGGGTACTCTAAGATCTCATGAAGAAAATAGGAGAGAAAATACCCCAAGCCAATCTGAAAATAACAACCCCTCAAGATCTACCTCTAGGGTAACTTGCTCACCCTTCCTAGCTAGGGAAGAGCGCCTAAGAGGGAACAAGGAAGTAGAGGCACAAGAACCGGATTGGGGACTTATTGCAGACGAATATACAAGACTTGACCCGGAGACTAAGAGGAGTATCCCCTTTACTGATATTGCGAGGCTAGGACTAGAAGACCACACAAAAAGACAATGAACCAAACTAACAGAAATTTACAACAAAGTGGGGAAACTATCACTTCCAAATTTTGATGGATCAAACAAAATCACAGCATACACATGGATACAAAAGCTAAACACCTAGTTAACCCTTAGCCCTATGACAGAAGAAGAAGCCATCCAATTCGCCATCTTACATTTAGAAGGGGTGGCCCACGAATGGTGGCATCATGGTATCCACACCCAAGGGCACCAAAATATAATATCCTATGATGAGTTCACACAAAAACTTATAAAACGATTTGGTATAAGGCACCCACAAAAGGATTTCAAAGAGCTGACTCAACTTAAACAACATGGATCGGTTGTAGATTACATAGCAGAATTTCAAAGGATTTCAATTAGGGTTCTAGGAGTTGAAGAGGATAGACTTACCTACCTTTTTGTAGAAGGATTAAAAGATCCAACCCAAGGATTGGTAAACGTCTTAAAACCCACCTCCCTGGAAGATGGAATCGATAAAGCCCTAACACTAGAGGACACAACATCAAAAGATAGAGAAAGAAATCCCCCTACAAAAATAACACCAAAAGGTACAATCTACATGAAGAAAGACGGGGTTAAGAAGCCATATCTATCATACAGTGAACGTGAGGAATTAAGAAGGGAGGGCCTTTGTTTTGACTGTAATGGAATGTAATGTCCCCTTCCCAGGCAGTTCAGGTGATTTAGGGGTTAGCCTATCATTTAGACCCTTGTAGGCTGACAGATGTGTTTAGAGGGTTGCTTTTGGCAGTTATCCTGCATTTTGGGACATTACTCCATTAGTTGACTTAGGTTTGGGCCTTTGCAGAGTCTTACAAAGTGATATTCAGGCACTTACTATTTATAGTAAGTCAGGCCAACAGGGGTTACTATTTCTGGCAGGGCACCTGGCTCAGTTGGTCATCTCAATTTCGACCCAGTTTGACAGTTTGGTGAGCAAATAGAAAATATTTGAGCATTTAATGATATTTGGAGAAATATTAATGTTGTAACTTTATATTATATAGTCAATTAATGAAATATTGATTTATTAATGGAATAATATAAAGTATTTAATACTTTATATTAAAAGGGGCGATTATTATTAATGAATGTATATTCATTAATCATTTTAAAAAGGACGCCTTATAATGATAATTTTCCCTAAGTCTACCAAGGGTGAATTAATGATTTATTAAATGCTTATTGAAGTTGCTTTTTTGGGTCAAGCCTTTGAGGAGAGTTTATATTTTTCAAAGAGACAAATCGAACTTCATTGTGAATTATTCTAATTTGTCTTTATTTCTCTCTGAGAACATTGGAGTTTGTGAAACAAGGGTTTCTGCAAATTCGCTTCATCATTAGATTTTGGAGAACGTTCCCTCTTCAGAATCAGGCATACTGAGGCTGTGAAAGATCAGTTGAAGATTGTCAGTTGAGTGGCTTCATTCAGGAGTCATTACATAGCTTATTGGTGAGATTCAGATTGGGGTTTGGACTGATTTTCTTCCAGAAGGAAATCTCTTTCAACGGCCATTCATTATCCTTCATCTGGCACGCATTTCAAGGTAGTACGAAATTATTAATTGCTAGTTATTGGGCCGTACTTCTCAGCAGCAAGGTCGTACCTTCATCTTCAGGCAAAACGCCTTGCTTTTTTATCAATCTTTCTTCCAAAGGTGGTGCCTACGGTTTTTGAAGCTTTTGCACTAATTTCAAGGTGGGAAATTGCAATATTTCATTTGGCCGTACCATCTCAGGCCTCTTTTCAGGCGACTACGGGCTTCATCAATAAATAGCTTGCTTTTTTTATTTGCATGTTTGAACTTCGCAGTTGTAATCATTTTGAAAGAGCAATAAATCATCTGACTTTAGATTATAAGCTGTATTCTTTCATATCTAGTCTCCTGGGATTTAATTTATATTTTTCAAGCATTTATTTCCAAAATCGCACCATTTCCCCTTATTGCAAAAAATTACAAAAAAAACTCAAAATACAACAAAACAAACAAAAAAATTGCATTTCCGTTAGAAGTCAGGGTTGAGAGACACCTAGTCTCTTACATGGAAAATGGGAACAAGGGCACAACTGTGGGCAAGACAAAAGGACGTGTGCAAAGTGTAAAGAAGTATGGGAACCGGGACACAAATGCAAGGGAGGAGGGTGCTTTAGATGCAAAGAAGTATGGACACCAGGTCATAGATGTGGACGAAAAAGGGGTCAAGCCCACAATATTGAAACAATGCCAATCAAGAGGAAAGAGATGAAGAGGAAGGAGGAACAAACATAAGGATGAAATACAAAGAGGAGGAAGAGGATGGAGGGACCTTGGCCTCTATCTCCAAAACATTGAAGCACCACCCCTTTAGAATCCGTGGCATAATCAAGGGACAAAAAGTGATAGCACTAGTGGATAGTGGGGTGACCCACAATTTTATAGACGAAAATGTAAGAGACCTGGTGTCTCTCAACCCCAACCTACTCGTGAAGAATGCAATTTTTTTTGTGTTTGCTGGTTTTGTATTGTTTTTGTGCTTTTTACATATAAGGGTTTGTGCAACTTTTAAATACAATAATGCCAAGATCAACGAAAAACAAGAACTGAAGCAAACTAATACCAAATAGTGGCAATTTTTTCTTTATTCTTGCTTGATAAATTATTACAATGCTAGATGGATGACGTGCATATAAAAAGGCAAACAAAATATTATTAAAGAACCTGATTTCTGATTGCAGCCGCCTGGAAGAGGACATTAAATGGTACAGCCAGCTTGAAAAAGAACTACTCCCACCGATTGTTGATTGCTATGACCTCCAATGACCAAGGCGCCCACTCTGGTGGAAAAAAGCAGCAAAAAGGCAAGGCGTTTTTCTTCAAATGAGAGGACACACTTGCAGCTGTAGCTGTTACGGCCTTGCAACAGCAATCATGATGGTACGGCTGGGAAGAAATAAGTGCCAATCCATCCAGAAATAAACCTCAATCAAATCGCCTCCTTATTCTGATGAAATCAATTCAAAACCCCAAAATAAATCTCCACTGTGAGCACAAATTCGACTTCTGTGTGAAGCCAACCCGCTGAGCAATCTTTAGCTGATCTTTCACAACTTCAGAAAGCTTAACTCTGAAGAGGTAACGTTCTCCAAAGTCAGGAATAGCTTGAATTTGCAGAAACCCTCGTTTCACAAACTCCAATGTTCTCAGAGAGAAAATAAGACAAAATTTGAATAATCAATCAATAATGAGTTCTATTTTTCCTTTGAGAAATAAATACTTCATCAAAGAAGTCGACTCCCCCTCAAAAAAGCAATTAAATAAGCATTTAATAATATTAAATTTTCCCTTGAGTCCTTTATTGAATTATCATTAAAGTGGCGTCCCTTTTTCTCCATGAGTAATTAATACTCATTAATTAATAATCGCCTCTTTTAATATAAAGTATTAAATACTTTATATTATTCCATCAATAATTTAATATTTCACTAATTGACTTTATAATATAAAGTCACAACATTAATAATTCTCCAAGTATCATTAAATGCTCAGATATTCACTGTTTGCTCACCAAACTGTCAAGCTGGGTCGAAACTGAGATGACTAGCTAAGCCAGGTGCCCTTCCAGAAATAGTAACCCTTGTTGGCCTGACTTACTATAAATAGTAAGTGCCTAAAAATCACTCTGTAAGCCTCTGCAAAGGCCCCAAACCTGAATCAACTAATGGAGTAATGTCCCAAACCTCAAGATAACTACCAAAAGCAACCCTCTAATCACATTTGTCAGCCTACGAGGGTCTGAATGATAGGCTAACCCCTCAAACACCTGAACTGCCTAGGAAGGGGACATTACAGAAAACCTAGCTACCAAACTTAATTTAGAGACAGAAGATTTCAAAGGGTTTAAGGTAACCTTAGCAGATGGGTTTGCCACACCTTGTACAAAGAAAATTCCCCAACTTAGTATCACCATGGGGAAACACCAAATCAAAGACAAATTCTATATAGTAAATCTAGGAGACATTGATGTGATTTTGGGAGCTCCTTGGTTATACTCCCTAGGGGAAGTCAATATGAAATTCCAAAAACTAGAAATAAGTTTTGAACAAAATGGAGAAAGGATTCTATTGCAAGGTCTATCTAATGGGACCTCGAGGGTAGTGTCAGCTAAGAAAATGGAAAAATCCCTTAGGTGTGGTCAAGTAGAATGGGTAGCACAATGTCTAATCCTAGATAAATCCACCCCAAAGGGAAAGTCAATCCATGTAGATATACAACCATTATTAAAAGAGCACCAAAAGGTCTTTAGCAACATTCCCCCAGATCTCCCTCCAAAAAGAGGATTTGAATACTCCATCAAGTTAGAAGAAGGGGCAAAACCCGTAGTTACTACCCCTTACCGTCACCCTCACAAATATAAGGAGGAAATTGAGAAAACCATAGAAGAATTGCTAGAACTAGGTCACATCCAACCAAGCTCTAGCCCTTTTGCTTCATCTGTCGTACTATCCAAGAAAAAAGATCGCACAATAAGAATGTGCATCAACTATAGATCATTAAACAAGAAAACAATAAAAAATAGATATCCCTTCCCCGGGTTGATGAACTTATCGACGAGCTCCATGGGGCAATCTACTTTTCAAAAATTGACTTAAAATCAGGCTACCATCAAATCAAGTTAAGGAAAGAAGACATCCCCAAAACAGCCTTTAGATGTCATTACGACCATTTTGAGTTCTTGGTACTACCATTTGGACTGACCAACACCCCAGCCACCTTCCAATCTTGTATGAATCACATCTTCAGAGGACAATTGAGGAAGTTCTTGTTGGTCTTCTTTGATGACATCTTAGTCTATAGCAAAACTTGGGAAGAGCATCTAAGACATGTGGATGAGGTATTAAGTATACTAGAGCAACAGTCCCTATTTGCCAAACTATCCAAATGCAAGTTTGGTATGGAAGAAATCTTGTATTTGGGCCACAAAATTAGTGCCCAAGGAGTAAAAGTAGACAAAGAAAAAATTAAGGCCATTCAAAGTTGGCCAAAGCCCAAAACTCTAACCTAACTCCGAGGATTCTTGGGACTTTGTAGTTATTATCAAAGGCATGTGAAGGGATTCTCAAAATTGACCGCACCCCTCACTAACCTCACTAAAAAAGGGGCATTCAGATGGAATGAGGAAGCACAAGTAACCTTTGAGAAACTTAAGGAAGTAATGAGTTCTTGCCCAGTATTAGCAATACCAGGTTTCTCTTCTCCCCTCGAATTATATTGTGATGCTTCAGGGGAAGGCATAAGGGCAGTACTGATGCAAAAGAAACACCCCATTGCCTTTGAGAGTAGGAAACTTAACAACCTTGAAAGAACTTATTCATTCTATCATAAGGAGATGCTCGCGATTATGCACACCTTGGAAAAATTTAGACAATACCTAATTTGTGGAAGATTTGTGGTTAAGACCGACCACAACAATCTAAGGTTCTTCCTAAACCAAAAGGACCTAAACGATAGACAACAAAAGTGGGTGAGTAAACTACAATCATATGATTTTGACATTGAGTACATGAAAGGAAAGAACATCATAGCTGATGCACCATCACTACGACCATACCTAGGGTCAATGACAACAATATCCACCGAATGGAAGACATCCATACTCACTGACTACACCAAGGATCCATTCTCAAATGATGTGATAGAAGGGAGAATACACGATGAACGGCATCGGGTCATCGACGACCTCATCATTTACAAGGGCAGGATACACATCGCACCATGTTCAAAGATAAAGAAGGAAATCCTAAAGAACTATCATGATAACCCATTTGCAGGGCACCAAGGATATTACAAAACTTTTACGCAAATCAAGGAAAGGTTCTCATGGAAGGGCCTTATGGGAGATGTGTTTGAATATATCAGGGAATGCATGGTGTGTCAAAGAAACAAGGGGGAACACACTTATCCAACAAGATTGCTCCAACCTTTACCCATACCTAATCAGAAGTGGGAAAGCATATCCATGGACTTCATAATGGGCTTACCCAAGGTACAAGGAAAGGACTGCATTTATGTGGTAGTTGATCGGTTAACAAAATATGCCCACTTCATGGCCATGTTGAGGCAAAATTTGTGAGAGACATCATCTCACAAGTCTATCTGCATCTATAAGAGTAGTGATATCCAAAGGTCATTTATAGTTGTCAGGCTCCTAGATTTGTTGGAAGGAGATGATCAACTTTGAGGCTCTAGAATCTTGAGATGCCTCATATAAGTATATACATTGAAGGGTGATGGTCTCCCAAAGATAAAGAGCCGAACACCATTGATCCAGATATTTGAAGAAAGTCGAGAGATAGTTGCCTAAATCCCTATAGAGGTAGTAATATCTCCTAGAATCTCATAGTAAATGGAACATTTGAAGATGAAATGCTCCTCGGTCTCCACCTCCTAGAGGGAGCAAAGAGAGCGAATCTGATTAGGGCGAGGAATATGATAGTCCATCTTGACCTATAGCTAGTGAGAGCACACCCTCAAGTGGCCAAGAGGAAACTTTGGGCCATGTGACCCGTGACATTGAAGATAGTGAGCATGGCATAATATACCATCCTCCACCTACAAGAAATGCTTAGCATAAAATGCAACTTCAAGCTTTGTGGCATAGGAGAGGAGGTCTAGATGACCTGCATGTACTATTTGTAGATGTCCCATCCAGCAGCTCTAGTGATGGTCTCCTTAAAGGAAGGAGCTGAGAGGACCATCCGAGAAATACATGAAAGGAAATTAATAATCAAATAAATAATCCAATAAAACATTCCAAGATGCATATCAAAGACTATAACAGACAACCGGAACAGAGAATTAATGAAGGAAATTATGGAGAATGAAATTACAAGACGTATGCTCGCTAGAGTATACAACAAAAGCAAGGGCAGTTAATTCCAGAAATGCAGAATACTAAAAAAGCTTCAGGGTTCTCTACTCAAACCTACCAACTAACTTGGTCAATTATCAAGAAAGACCTGAGAATGGTGGAAAAATTTAGGCATACAAATAAGCTATAGTCAGAACCTAATTTCACAACCATTGTCCTTGTTCCTGAAAAAGACACCCTTGAATTCCAGAACACTTTCCTCCAATTTCACAATGCAACGCTACCTACTAATCCAGACTCTCCTCCCATATATAATGAATCATTGGTGAAAATAAATGACCTTTAAAAAGGAAGGCAACTGCTGGACAGCATCATTACTGTTCCAATCCAAAAATATAATTATGTTAATAAAACTAGATATGAATAAAGCTTAACTTCTATACCAGGAACTTCTTTTCCCTGTATTGTCATGTTTCAGAAATGTTTGTGTCATGTCCATCCTAGGCCGCAAGACACCGGTGACGAGGTTAGCCTATCGCCTGATCCCTGGGAGGTCGGCTGCGGAGTGTTCGCAGGATCCCTTTGGCAGCTTGCTCAAGCTGGTTGGGGCTCCAAATTTCAGCAGCAGGTCGGGTTTGGGCCTCGTAATCTTCCAGAGTCATTTCGCAGGAACTTCTATTTTAGAAAGTTAGGTCGACGGAAGTCGCTATTTCGAAAGGTGGCACCAAAAGTGCTGGATTTAGCCTCAGACTGACCGGGTTCAAAGAATTGTTTGATTTGACGGGGAAATAAGGAGTACTCATCGAAGTTACTTAAATATTTAATAATTTGACTTTATTATAAAAGTCACTTCATTGAAATATTAAAGTATTTAATTATCTACCCAATTATAAAAGCATTTAATTATACTTATAATATATTATTATAATAAAATGAGTATTTAATGCCTGGCCAAAAGCGGGACGCAATTATTTAATCATTTTCCTAAGTTCGAAGTGAAAAATTAAATCATTTATTTAAATGATTATTTTAATGAAGAATTAGGCTCTAATTCTTCAAGAGAGAATATATTACTCTTCGCTGTGCAAAATCGAATCATCTGTTTATTATTCAATTTTGTCTTCCTCGGTGCATCCGAAAGCATTGAGTTTGCAAACCCTAGGGTTTCCGGCGAACATCGCTTCTGAGAACGAACTCTTCGTGAGATCGGGGCATACCGAGGTCGTGGAGGATACCAAATTTAAGATTGCACTCCTGGTGATTTCTTAATCCGTAAGTCACATTGAGCTTAATCACGAATCGCATTGCAGATTCACCGCATTCAGCGTAGGATCTTCTATCTAGTACGCTAAGGCGACTTTCCAGAGGACATCCATTTGAGATTGGGCACATTTTTCCAAAAGCCGTACATTATTTATTACTGCTGCAGACAGGCCGTACTCTGTACCTGCAGGCCGTACATATTACCTTCAGAGATTCTTCTCTGGCTTTCAGATATTGGCACTTAGTCTTGGGCGTTGGCTTTGTCTGGGGTTTTTTCTGGAGATCTGGCATTGAATACGGAGACTGGAGAGTCATTTCTTCTACTGGCCGTACTATACAGCATTTATTGCAGCCGCCATAGAAGAAAACCAGGTTTTCTCATCAATAAATCTATTCTATTCCATTTATAGCTCTTTCTTTATTATTGTAATTGTTCAGAAAGATGAATACATGAAAGCGCCTACCATATCTGAGCATTAAATTGTAGTTTGGAATTTATTTAGATTTTATTTGAATTTCTTAGAAAAATCGCAGCAATCTGTTATTTTGTCAAAAATCCTCAAAATCATTAAAAAACCAAAAAATTGCAAAACACAATACAAAAACAAATCAGAGTGAAACAGAGAACCACCAGGGTTCTGACAGTGGTATCAGAGCATAGATCTCCTGCCATCCTGTGCTTTTTCAGTGATTATTCAGAATACAGTGCATTTCTGGGTTGCCTTTTATGAACCAAGACATTATTCAGTATACCAGAGGTGTAGGGACAGGCAAAGACGAAGACTGGACAGGTCCTCCGATTCCAGAAGGTCAGACAGTATCGGGAGTGCTTGGTTTTCACAGATCCAGTTCAGACGGTAGTGAAAACAGTGTTGCAACCCTAATGGCAGATCGTGAGACTTCCTCAGAGACTCGCAGAGATCCAGGGAAGGCACATGCAGAGGGTGACATTACTGATGAGGAGTTTAGACGGAGACACGACAACATGATGGATATGATGTCGCAGTTGATGGGTACTATTAGGCAGTGTACGCCCACACAGCCTCATTTCATACAGATTGGACAGACGAGCGGGACCACTCCAGTGGATCAGCCATTGGCATCAGCTCCTAGGCAGCCGTTACCGATCTATCAGGAGCGTAGGCCAGGCCAGCCTACTTTCTTACCCAGAGATACTCCACCTTAGACTCCAGGGGCAGAGCATCAGGTGCATCATCAGGACTTCCAGCCACAGAACGGCATGTCGGTGGCAGACTTGACGAGATTTCATGGCGAGTACATGTCTTTAGCGCCTGAGATCCGGCAGGCACTCACGTTTCATGAGTTTATAGATGTCTATAAACCCAGAGGAGGTAGATTTGATCGTAGACCCCCACAGCATCAGCAGCAGCAGCCACAGGTGAATAGGGATTTACAATATGCTGTGAGCAAGATTACACTGCCATATTTTGATGGGTCAGAGAAGACATCAGCTAGGTCATGGGTCCAAAAATTGGACAACTATCTGTCACTTAGACCTATGCAGGAGGATGAGGCAATTAAATTTGCCACTTTACATCTGGACGGAGTAGCGCATGATTGGTGGCACCACGGCATGTACACGTTAGGCCATCATGCGGTTAATACCTATCAGGAGTTCACGAGCAGATTGATAGAAAGATTTGATAGGAAGGATCCAGAGTTGTATTTCAGAGAGTTGGCTCAGCTCAGACAGACTGGTAGTCTGGAAGCATACATTGGCGAGTTTCAGAGAGTGGCCGTCATGGTGACTGGCATTTCAGAGAGGAGACTCATTATCTTATTTGTTGAGGGTTTGACAGAACCCATGAGAGGTTGGGTCAAGGCTTTTGACCCTCCCACACTGCAGGAGGCCATGCGGAAGGCACGCAGCATGGAGCTTGCCGCACCTCGCAGCAAGTTCACTTCAGGGTCCACTCCATACACGAGACCCAACAGGCCTTTCGACAGGAACAATGACAGAAATAGACCCTTTGACAGGAGGAGGGATCAACAGGATCCGAAGAAGCAGAATGCACCACCATTCGACAGGGAAACGTTGAATGAGTTACGCAAGAAAAAGTTATGTTTTTGGTGCAAGGCACCCTATGATGAAAAGCACATATGCCCACTTCGTCCGAAAGTCAAAAATAACCAAATGGAATGGTTTTATGAGGGCGAAGAGCAATCTGATCTGTCAGACTAGCAAGCTGATTCCGAGCCTTCAGATGATGAGAAGTCCGAAAATGAGAATGAACATGAAGGTGGAAGGAAGCTACAGGAAGCCCATCTGACTAGTCTTCAGAGAGATGGTTCATTTCGACTCCGTGGGCTCTTAGCAGGTCAAAAGGTGATTACTTTGTTGGATACGGGTGCGACACATAATTTTATTGATGCACGTCTAGTGGAGAGACGTGGTATCCAGACAGAGGCTTTCGAGGGTATCCGAGTCAAGGTAGCTGACGGATACACGCTCAGGTGCGACAGGAAGATTACTGATCTGCCGATGAGATTGAACAACCATGAATTCAAGACTGAATTCTATGTTGTTAATATGGGTGATACAGATGTGGTACTAGGGATGGCATGGTTACATGATTTGGGTGAGTTCACGCTCAACCTACGGGATATGGAGATGAAATTCAAGGTTGACGGAAGGCCACATGTCATCAAGCAATTCGGGACAGTAATCTTAGGATGGTTTCATTCAGACGGATGGAGAGGCTCATTCGTCATGATATGGTTGACTGGGCGGCTGAGTGCATGTTGATGCCAGCCCAGCAGGAGCCGCAGAAGGGTGAGTACCACCCTGACATACAGATTCTGAGGGCTAAACACTCCAAAGTGTTTAGTGACATTCCACCTGGTAGACCGCCAGACAGGGGTACGGAGCACATTATTGAGTTGGAGGAGGGCGCCAAGCCCGTGATGATCACCCCCTACCGACATCCGAAACGGCTCAAGGATGAGATAGAGAAGACTATTAATGAGTTGTTGGCTATGGGTCATATCAGACCTAGCAAATCCCCTTTTGCTTCATCGGTTGTTTTGGTGAAGAAGAAGGATGGATCACTTCGGATGTGCATTGATTACAGGCAGCTCAACAAAAGAACCATCAAGAACAGGTACCCAATTCCGCGCATTGATGAGCTGATAGATGAGTTGCATGGCGCAGTCTTCTTTACGAAGATTGATTTGAGATCAGGGTACCATCAGATACAGATGAGGGAGCAGGATATTGAGAAAACCGCCGGTGTCAATAAGGGTCACTTCCAGTTCTGGTTATGCCCTCTGGTTAACCATCGCACCCGGCCAATCTTCAGCGACTATGAAACGTATTTCTGCTCAGCCTGAGGATTTGTGCTAGTCTTCTTCGACGACATTTTGGTTTATAGCAGGTCATGGGATGAGCATCTGGCTCATTTGGATACAGTCTTGGGTATCTTAGCAGACGAGTCTTTCTATGCTAAGGAATCCAAGTGTGAGCTTGGCATGGAGGGGTTATTATATCTGGGGCACATCATCGCTGGCGGAGGAGTATGGACTCGAAAGGTCCGGTGCCATTGTTGATCAGCCGGCACCGAACCCACGCACCGAGTATTCCATTGGCTAAAGTGCATTCTACGTGACGAGCCAGCTGGTTCTCACGACACCGCGACCCCATGAATTTGACGAAGAAGGGCTTCTTCGCTGGTCACCACAGCGCCAGGAGTGCTTTGGATTGTGTTTAAGGCAAGTGATCATGACTTCATGTCCCATAGCATTGGCTCGAATTCTTCGGGTTACGATTTATTCTGTGGATGCTTCAGAGAGTGGCAGCATTGCGCCGTTTTGATGCAGGAGCGTCATCCGATTGCATTTGAGAGCAGGAAACTCAGGGGTCCTGAGAGATTTTATAGTATTTATGACAAGGAGATGTTAGCCATTATGCATGCATTGGCTAAGTTTAGGCAGTACTTGGTAGGCAGCAAATTCAGTGTTCGTACAGATCATAACAGCCTAAAACATTTCCTTGGACAGCGAGACTTGAACGAGAGGCAGCAGAAATGGGTCAGTAAACTGCAGTCATATGACTTCGACATTACTTTCATTAAGGGGAAGCAGAATATAGCTGACGCCTTGTCTCGTAGACCCCAGTTGAATGCCTTAGCACAGATTACAGAGGATTGGAGGCATCGGATCATTGCAGAGTATGCTAAGAACCCATGGGCTTCTAGCATCGTTGACAGGACAGAGCAGGACGACAGGTATACAGTTGTAGATGACTTGATCATTTACAAGGGGCGGATTCTTTTGGTTCCTGACTCTGAGTTACGGACTACAGTTTTGAGAGCCTTTCACGACCTTCCTATGGCGGGCCATCCTGGATACTACAAGACTTACAAAATGGTTCGGGAACGGTTCACTTGGAAAGGGCTGAAAACTGATGTTTTGCAGTATGTCCGTGAGTGTTCTGTGTGCCAACAGAACAAGCAGGAGCACACCTATCCTGCTGGATTACTCCAGCCACTTCCGATACCTGACAGGAAGTGGGAGTGTTTATCTATGGACTTTATCACGGGTTTTCCGAAAGCCCAGGGTAAAGATTGCATTTATGTAGTGGTCGATCGGTTGACTAAGTACGCCCATTTCTTCCCGATTACGACTACTTTCACAGCATCGCAGACTGCAGAGTTGTTCTTCAGAGAGGTTTTCCGATTGCATGGATTGCCTCGGACGATAGTCAGCGATAGAGACAGCTGGTTCATGAGCAACTTTTGGCAGGAGTTGTTCAGACTTTGTGGGACCGAGCTGACACCGAGTACCAGCTACCATCCGCAGACCGATGGACAGACAGAGATTGTCGATAAGTGGGTGGAAGGTTATTTGCGTAATTATATAGCTGGTCAGCAGAGAGCTTGGGTGAGGTGGATTTATTTGTGCGAGTATTGTTATAACTCCACTCACCATATGACGATACAGATGACCCCCTTCATGGCTTTGTATGGGTATGAGGCGCCCAATCTTCTGGATTTGATTTTGAGCGATAGCAGAGTGCCGAAAGTGTGAGCATGATGCGAGTCGCCAGGATTCGAGGTCTCTCCCGGTGACAATATCCAAGAAGTACGTAATCCGCATAAGCAAAAGATGTCGATCGGTGAAGAGGGTTGATGCCAGCTTGAGGTGGGTGATATGGTGTAAATTTTACGTTGCACCCGTGATCGCCGCCTACTTTATGGAAGAGTGCGTAAAACCAAAACCACGCTTACTATGGTCCATTTCAGGTTGTCGACGAAAGTGGGCTAGGTTATGGCGAGTTGGACTTGCTGTAATGTATAGCAAGGTCCATAATGTATTTCACGCTTCTCGCCTGAAGAAGGCATTGGGTCAGCATGTTGTTCCCTCTCCAGTTTTGCCACCCCTTGATGATGAAGGGAAACTGATACTAGTACCTGAGGCCATCCTTGATATGAGAGAGAGACACCTTCGGAGGCGTGTGATCAGGGAATATCTGGTCAAGTGGAGAGATTTGCCAGTCGAGGATGCTACATGGGAGTCACGAGGCTTACTCTTTACAAGATCCGTAGCTGAGATTGCCGGAGACAAGTACCTCTGTGGAGGCATGGATCACCGGCCACAAGCGTCCCCATCCTAGTCGACAAAATTGCGACGCAGGTTAGCCTATCACTCTGATCCCCGTAGGGCCTACGTGGGTGAGTGTTCGCCAGAGGATCCCTCGGCGCTAAGTTCGTTGGTTAGCTCCAGCCATAGCAGGTCAGTTTGGGCCTCGCAGACCCTCCGTAGAGTCGATTTTGAACTTTCTATTTTAGAAAGTTAGGTCAGACGGAAGCTGCTATTTCGGGCAGGGCACCTGGTGCAAAGTTGATTTAGCTCAGATTCGACCTGGTTCAGTAATTGTTTGATTTGACGGAGAAATAAGGAGTAATTACTGAGTTACGAAATATTTAATAATTTGACTTTATTATAAAGTCACTTTATTGAAATATTAAAGTATTTAATTAATTGGCTCAATTATAAAGTATTTAATTATACTTTATAATATATTATTATAATGTGACTTAATGAGTATTTAATGCTCATTAAAAGTGGACGCCAATTATTTAATCATTTTTCCTAAGTTCGAAAGTGAAAATTAAATCATTTATTTAAATGATTATTTTAATGAAGAATTAGGTCGAACTTTTCAAGAGAGAATATATTACTCTTCACAGGCAAAATCGAACTATCTTGTTTATTATTCAATTTTGTCTTCTGAGCATCTGAGCATTGGAGTTTGCAAACCCTAGGGTTTCTGGCGAACATCGTTTCTGGAGAACGTAACCTCTTCAGAGATCAGGCATACTGAGGCTGTGAGATACCAGCTGAAGATTGCACTTGGTGATTTCATCCAGAAGTCACAGATTGAGCTTAATCATTTAATCAGACAGAGATTCACCAGTATTCAGCAGAGATCATTCATCTAGCAGTTAAGGCGCACTTTCCAGAGGACATTCATTTGAGATTGGGCACATTTTTCCAAAAGCCGTACATCATTTATTACTGCTGCAGACAGGCCGTACTCTGTACCTGCAGGCCGTACATATTACCTTCAGAGATTCTTTCCTGGCTTTCAGATATTTGCACTTAGTCTTGGGCGTTGGCTTTGACTGGGGTTTTTCTGGAGATCTGACATTGAATACGGAGACTGGAGAGTCCTTCCTTCTACTGGCCGTACTATACAGCATTTATTGCAGCCGCCATAGAAGAAAACCAGGTTTTCTCATCAATAAATCTATTGTATTCCATTTATAGCTCTTTCTTTATTATTGTAATTGTTCAGAAAGATGAATACATGAAAGCGCCTACCATATCTGAGCATTAAATTGTAGTTTGGAATTTATTTAGATTTTATTTGAATTTCTTAGAAAAATCGCAGCAATCTGTTATTTTGTCAAAAATCCTCAAAATCATTAAAAAACCAAAAAATTGCAAAACACAATACAAAAACAAATCAGAGTGAAACAGAGAACCACCAGGGTTCTGACAGTTTGACTGAATTGAAATTCAGTTTCTTTTCCATGTATGGTAATGGGACCATTGCACATTTATCCAAAGTTATCATATTGTTGACTATATCATGGAAAATCATATCTATGCCCTCACCAAAATAGAAATGCAGATTCATATCTTTAAAGGGGACTAAAGTTTAAATCATTATACCTGAGCCATGATTACAATTAGAGCCACTTGACGTATATAACAACTTTTTCCACCCATGTTTGGTCCAGTTATGATTTGGCAACGCTCACTGCTGCCATATAAAAAGGTATCATTTGGTACAAAACTATCCTGTAGAGTTGACTCTAATACCTGTAATGAGTTGAGCCGCTTATCAGAACTAACCATAATTGTCTATTTCCTATTAGCTTCAAATAATTAAGATGTAATTTTTTCTGTATTCTTATATAATCAATTATAACAAAGAACATACAGGATGCCGACCAGCATGAATAGATAATTGAGGTATTTCACTATCTTCAACAAAGACTGGTCGCACATACCCCTAGGTGGAACATGGAGAGAAATACAGTCAGCACTAAACACAAATGCAATCTGAAACAGACTCAAGTTCAAAAACATCAACCAAAGTTCCTTTACTGAATCAATAACATTGCAGGTTAGTGACTTTGACTGTCTGAGCAGGTACCTGATTATGTGTTAGAATAGCAAGAGAATGAAGACAATCTAAAGCAGCCAGAGCTTGCACAGCAGCACGAAAATTCATGAACTGGACTGCAAATTCTGCAAGAAAATCATCCCAGGCCCTTGAGCATGCAACAGTCAATTCCTCTTTTGCAACAGCCAGCTTGTCTAGAGCTTCTAGAACTTCAGGAGGATGATATCGATTTGTTTTTTTAGTGCTGCCAACTTTGATCCAATTGGAGGGTACTCTTCTAGTAGATGGAAGCTGCAAAAAACAAATTCTGTTAGAAAAATAATATTAAAGAATAAAGAAAGAAAATTTTAAAGATCGACATTTTTTTAAAGAGCCAAAGCAGGGTCGCTCAATTTATGTGAGAGGATCAGTGCATTATCTTGGAAAGGGTCAAATCCCACTTAAGGATGCTGTGAGTGCAGTTCCATGTAGAAATCACAATATGCATTAATCTTCAATCTGTGGGTCACTCTTTTAAGATTCTTGGGAGTTCTACTTAGCATTAAGGTTGCATCTTTTCAAATATTTGAAATAAGGAATAGGAGCAAGCTCTAGAGAGCTCTGAGGTCCTGTAGGCCCTCATTTCCTTGTATCAGATTGCTATTGTGGCATCTTTATCCAAACATATTGTGAATTTTGAGGTTTCCTTACCCGCTGGTTGCACCATACATATGGCCCAGCCCATAAATGAACCCATTGCAAATTGGGTAATTTGTTTGTCAAGCCCCTTTAAAGGCTGTGACTTTAGAGCAATTGAGACATCCATGGCTGGCATTTTTCAAGTATAACAAAACTTAGCATTTCTTTTCTAGGACCCTTGGGTCTGTGGAAAACCCACACTCCTTGTCTCATCTCAAAAAACTTGCCACAAATCATTTGAGCTCCATTGTCTCCCTTGGGTTTGCCAATCCAATCCTAGAATTTTCTCCAAGAAAATATTTTGCATGGTATTTAAATCATAATGGCTTAGCCTTGAGGACAAAACTGGTCCACCTTACGTTTCCAGGCCTCTTGATGCTATTGTGGCAGATCTAAGCCTGCTAAACACAGTTTTTTGATACTTTCCCAAAGCTCAGGTAGCTTGGCTATAGGCAAAATGAACATTTAGGATCCATGCCGAACCTTGTAATTACATAGAGGACAATCTACAAACTAAGAGGTGGATCTACTTAATCAATCATGTTGAACATGCGATGGAAATGAATAAACAAAATGTGGAAGCACCATTACATATTCAATAGACATGATAGATGAAAAGTGAAGTTCTCCTATACGTCTTGAATAGGATATGATCTTATGATACATGCGGGAGTTAGAAACAAAGAAGAAATTATATTAACATCCAAGAATGACCACGAATAGAACAAAGGGACTGGAATGTAAATCAGGTACGATAGCAAAGAACTAGGGCAAAAGGGACCTTCGACTCAAAGCAAATACAATAAAACAAGAAAAGTAACAAAAACAAAGAAATAGACACACAAGGGTTAACCTTAAAAATGGTAACAGCCAAACCAGTACAAGTGTAATAGATGTGCAAGGGAAAACCTTGCAAAGCAGTGGAAGCAAATGAAGACCACCCATGCAAGGAACGAAAATCCTCAAGTGTCAATCTTTTGAGATGTATTGGAGGAGTAAATGATATTATCATCAATCACAGTAGGAGTACCAATGTAGATCCTAAGAATGCTCATCATGGAAAGTCCAAGGCTAAAGGGGGGTCATGTTGGACAATCTTAGTAAGAAATGAATTCTGCATAGTGTCAAGAAGAGATAGTGTCACAACCATTAGAATGAGAGCTTCAGAGACCACAAGAACAAACAATGGCTCACCGACGTGTCTGCATTTGTAAGTGAACCAATAGTATCCAAAGAGCTTTTATCGACTCCAACATCTGTGACAGATTGAAAGAAATAATCAATCTGGTTCTTGGACCTCCACAAACAGATCTATGCCTAAAAAAGGTGACCTCGTGAAGAAAAGGGGCCAAGCATCTCTGATCAAGGTAACTGGAGAAAGTCAATAGAGAACTACCAGAATCTTTGTATAAACAATGGTATCTCCCACAAGCTTCATAATAAAGAAGACACCAGAAAATAAAAAATCATGTCTCATGGGATGAATCTTGCAAATGATTGTTTTAGCATTGATAATTTGTTACAAAAATGGTATGTGTGTGTGTGTCTTTGCATCTGACTGTCTTTGAACTGAGGAAACCATGGAAAAATAATGCAATAAATAATTTAAAAGAACACATGTTTACAGAGACTATTCATATTCTAACCGTTTCAACTTCCTTAGCCATTACTGGACTGAGAAAGTGAAGTGCTTGAAGGACCCAACATGCTGATGGCACAATTTGCATTTTTATTCACATGAGGTGCAAAATTTACAGGCGGCCAAGTCAGAAGAGTATTTTCTTGCTTATTTTGTAACGGAAGCTACAAATACTGCGGAGTAAGCTGTGAAAGGTACAAATGCCTACGAGAGGTGCAAACTGTAATGTCCCCTTCTCAGCAGTAAGTGGTGCAGTGGTCATCAGCCTATTCCAGAGACCCGTAGGCTCATCAGAGGTAAAATTAGGGTTTCCAAATGTTTGGAGGCTTTTGGCATTTTCAGGGGTTTGCATGTTGGAGTTTTGGAATTTGGTTTGCGGTTTCTTTCTGGGTTTTCAAAGAGCTTCACAATGATATGACATGCAAATGCAATGGGCAACTTTTTTGAATTTACTATTTTTAGTAAGTTCTATTTTTGGCAGTGCTCCGGTTGGCAATAGTTCAGTGTGCTTTCTACTTCAGGCAGGGCAGTTGAGTATTTTTGGATTTGGCTTTCTGAAGTGCATTTTTGGAGAAATGAATTATTTTAAGTTATTAATGTTTTATTTCATATTGGCCCCCTTGGCCTAGCGTTATGACTTAAAGTTGTTTTAAAATGGGGCCCTTGAAGGTGGACGCCTCATTAAGAGGTAATTTTAATATTTCTAAGGTTAATATCCTCTCTTGGGATTTGGACACCTAAATGAAGGGGAGATAAATGTTTTAAAATTTAAAATATTTCAATTGAGGTTTAGACGTCCCTTTTGGAGGGAAATGTTGGAAGCTGAAGAGTCACCTCAAACTCTATTTAAGCAAGCCATTGCTCATTCATTTGGTATCCATTGCTTATCATATCGAATTGCTACCGAATTGGTTTCAAGCTTATGGCTTCGAGGAATGCATACCTCCTAGCAAGGATTCAGTTTCGTGTTTGAAAGATAACACCTAGCTGGATTTGAGACTACTTCTCATCCAGAAAGTGCAGATTGAGCATCATTGTTTGAAGTTTTGATGAAAATTTTTGTTTACAAGTTGCTGGTTCATATATGGCTGTAGGTTGTTTTCATTCATAACTCCTTGGAGAGATTTTTGCTGGTTATGGGTATTTTACATATGTGTTCCTATGCTTTGGGCGTCCCTCTCCTCCAAGTTTCAGAAATTTTAATGAAGTGGCTGAATTTATAAGCTAGGTCAACCTCTTCCCTAGGCCGTACCTCTTGCAGCCAAGCATTGGAATTCGTGCCTTACTTTGTGTTAGATTGTAGTGGGTCTTTCTTGGTTGTTTTGGACGCCTATCATTAGTTATTCATGTGCTTTCAGTTTCGGTGTGATTGGATGTAATGTCCCCATTTCAAGCCCCGACATTTTCAAAGTGACCGCTAGCCTTTCTTTGGGAACCGGTTAGTCGGAAGTTAAAATTAGGGTTTCCTAATTTTGAGGAGATCATTGCTCGGAGATGATAGTTTTAATGGCGGATTCCTTCTGGGTTTTCAGAGGGCTTCGCAGTGGTATGTTCGTCTCAAAGCATTCAGAGTACTTTTGGAATTTACTATTTTTAGTAAATTCTATTTTTGGCAGTTTCCAAATGTGCTCAGGATGGTTGACTCCGGCTTCAGAATGATTGACTTCTTCAGCTTTGGCTTCAGGGCAAGTAAGTTAAGTCATTTAAATTAAAAATTCACGTTTTAATTATTATAATTAAACGTTGACCATGGGCTTAGACTTAATGACTTAATGTTGTGTTTAAAAGGTGGTTCCTTGAGGGGGGCGCCTTCATTATGAAATGATTTAATATTTCCCTAAGTCAAAGCAGGGTATGATGGGCGCCTTAATCAAAGTATGATGTTTTAATTAAAATATCATTTATTAAGCCTTGAGGAGAAAGTACGCCCAATCTTGAGGAGGGTGAAGTTTGACCTAAAAGCTGATTTTAGGGTTTTGCAAAGTCAATTGAAGGTTATAAAGAGGAGTCTTGGTGCATCATTGGGGTTATCTTGGAAATTACACCGTTATGCTGCCGGATTGATTCTGGATTGCTTCGAGGGATGAAGACCTCCTAGTTTGGGCATCGTTTCATGTTTGCAAGACAACATCTAGCGGTGAATCATTGTATTGTGAGTTTGCAATTTAGTTCATGCATTGTCTTTCAGCTTATAGCATATTTAGATCTGATTTAGTAAATCATAGGTTTCAGCTTATTGCATTATTGTAGACAGCAGATTTGAAGTTTTAATCATATCTTGTAAAAGACCAAAATTTTGCATATGGGTATTGTATTTTCTTCATCATAGGTTCTAGGCGTCCTTTCCTTCCAATTGGTAGATTTTATGAAGCTTCCATTGATTTTATAAAACAGATCGCCCCTTTTCCTTTAGGCCGTACCATTCAGCATTGTCTTGGTATCCGTGCAAAATAAATTGAAGGCTTTTAGATCTGTGTTTAGGGTCTGTCTTAGGCGTCTTCCTTACTAGACTATATTGCATTTTATTTCGAGTGAATTGGGCAAGTTAATCTTGAGTTACGAGCATTTGATTGGGTTCTTAGACTGCTGATTTGAAACAGCAAAGTACAGATTTCTGGTCATTCAAGAAAACAGCAGTGTCATTTCTTATTCATTGTGAGATTTTAATTTGGCATATTGAATCAAGCCAAGAATTGATGATGATATTGTAATGGTTGATAAATCCAGCTCTAATCTCTTGACAGGCGTATCAAATTCATTTGTAAACTGACCAGTAGTACTGGCAGTCCTTCTTGCTCGTTTAAATCTGGTTGTAATTCTAATTTTCACTCAAGTTATTGTAATAGTTAGAACTCCACCCTATGGTAGCTACTGCCTACTCTGGGTAGCAAGCACATTCTGGGTGTCGAGTAGTTTCCTTTCTCAGCATTTATCTTTCAGCATTTGTTTTGTAACCACTCCGTCATATGGTCGCCCCTCACTCCATCTTGGATTGGGTAGCACATACTTGACGTTGAGTTCTTTCTGCAATTAGAATAAAGATCCTCTGACCAATGCTCACCATCATCGGTGCCATTCAGGTTAGAGTTACAGCATAAGCATTTTCTTTCAGATCCCCTGACCAATGCTCGCCATCATCGGCGCCATTCTGGTTAGGGTTGCTTTCTTGCACGTTTAGGTTTATCCATCTAACCTTAACGGGTGCACTGTTGTAATGTTGTAATTTGTTAAATTGTGAAAATCGAAAAAAATTGGCTCGGAATATTTCAGTGGTATCAGAGCCAAGATCCTGCCAGCCTGTGATCAGTCTGTCTATGAGTGACAGAGAAAAGAGATACTTTGCAAGGGAAGACAAGAAAGTTGGAAAACAGTTCCAGCTTCACCAGCCTCCAGAGGGTCAGACAGTTTCAGAAGTCTTGAGGGCTCATTGGGAGTCTTCTCAGGAATCAGCTATGGCAGAAGGTGAAAGATCAGTTGGTGGTAACGAGAGGGTTACCAACAGTAGAGATGACAGTGGTAAGGGCAGAGAGAGGTCCATCAGTCCCGGACAGAGATTTGAGAAGAAGATGGATGCGTTAATGGATATGGTTTCACTCATGATGGGAAGAGTGGGCCACAATACCATTCCGCAAAACAACTCAAGCCATAGAGGGGAGCATAGTGCTTCCAATCAGCATGATGAGCATGCAGCCCGAACGGTGTCCAACAACACTTACATCACGTCCCGACCTTTCAAACCCACCTTTGTGGCTCCTGTAGTCACTCAGCCAGATCCTGAAGAGAATGCTTCATTCGTGGAGCAGTTGAGGCAGGGCCGTACAGAGTATGACTCTTTACCCGCCGACATTAAGATGGATATGTCCTTCAATGATTTTATGGATCATAAGAGGAAAAACAAAGGCCAAGGGAGAAACTTTGATCAACGAAGACCATCAAATCAAGGGGATTTGTACCAAGCTGTCAACAAAGTTATGCTTCCACACTTTGACGGAAGTGACACAAGTTCAGCCCGAGCTTGGATTCAAAAGCTGGATAATTATCTAGCTCTCAGACCAATGGCGGAAGAAGAAGCGATCAAGTTCGCTACGCTACACCTTGATGGGGTGGCGCACGAGTGGTGGTACCATGGCCTCGTCACTCTGGGTCATCGTTCTATCACAACATATGATGAGTTCACCACTAGGCTCATCGAAAGGTTTGAGAAAAAAGATCCTGAGATCCATTTCAGGAGCTTGCTCAACTGAGACAGTATGGCACAGTTGAAGCCTACATCGCGGAGTTTCAGAGACTCTCAGTCATGGTGACTGGAATCACAGAAAGGAGATTGGTAATTCTCTTTAGTGAAGGGTTGACAGAACCCCTCAAAGGCTGGATTAAAGCCTTTGATCCTCCAACACTGCAAGAGGCCATGAAAAAGGCAAGAAACATGGAGTGGGCTGCTCCTAAGGCGAAATTTCAGTCAAATTCCCCTTTTCAGAAAAGGGATAAAGGAAAAAGGCCTCAGTATAAAAATAATTTGAGACCTCAGAACAAGGAGTTCAAGAATCGCAATCCCCATGTTACCAGGTTGGATCAAGAAACCCTGAATGAACTCAGAAGAAAGGGGTTGTGTTTCCGGTGTCAGGAAAAATGGTCTCAAGACCATGTTTGCCCAAAAGGGGTCAAGTTCAATCAGATTGAGTACTATTCTGCTGGGGAAAGTAGTTCTGATTTTTCCGACCAGCAATCTGATTTTGAAGGAAATGAAGAAGATAGAGCTCCAGAAGAGTCCGGAGATGAGAAGGGAAGTGGTGGAGTTTTAGCTCAACTTTCCAGTTTTCAAAGAAATGAATCATTTAAGGTTCGTGGTATGGTCAAAGGGCAGCGAATCGTTGCTTTGATCGATACGGGAGCAACTCATAACTTCATTGATGAAGTTGTGGTAGCCAAGAAGGGGCTGCAAACAGAGGAGTTCGAAGGATTCAAGGTCATGGTTGCCGATGGATTTCATATTACTTGCACTAAGAAGATATCTAACATGACCATGCAGTTGGGTAACTACGAAGTCAAAGATGACTTCTATGTTGTTCACATTGGGGATACTGATGCAGTTCTAGGTATCCAATGGCTGCGATCTCTTGGAGAGATCTCGTTGAATCTGCAGACTATGGAGTTGAAATTCCAATCCGATGGGAAGAAGGTGGTGTTGCGAGGAATGTCAAATGGTGGCCCTCGGATTGTGTCATTCAAGAGGATGGCAAGGTTGATACGTCATGACCAAGTGGAATGGGCTGCTGAGTGTATGATTCTTCCAGCGAGTCCAGCTGAAACAAAAATAGAGCATCCTCCTGATATCCAGTCTTTACTCACCAAAAAGAGTAAAGTGTTTGATGATTTACCTCCTGGACCCCCTCCTGATCGAGGTTCAGAACACATCATTGAGCTCAAGGAAGGAGCTAAACCGGTGATCACAACTCCATACCGGTATCCAAAGAGGCAAAAGGATGAAATCGAGAAGAATATCCGAGAACTTTTGGAGATGGGTTTCATACGCCCAAGCAAGAGCCCCTTTGCTTCTGCAGTGGTTCTTGTAAAGAAGAAGGATGGTACCATGCGCATGTGCGTGGACTATCGTGCTTTGAACCAAAGCACCATCAAGAATAGATACCCCATTCCCAGAATAGATGAGCTCATTGATGAGCTACATGGGGCTAAGTTCTTCTCAAAGATTGATCTGCGTTCGGGTTACCATCAGATACGGATGAGGGGATCAGATGTGGAAAAGACAGCTTTCAGATGTCACTATGGCCACTTCGAATTCTTAGTCATGCCATTTGGTTTGACTAATGCACCGGCCACCTTTCAGTCTTGCATGAACCATGTGTTTCAGAATCAGTTAAGGCGGTTTGTGTTGATTTTTTTTGATGATATTCTGATCTACAGCAAGACTTGGGGAGATCATCTCAAGCACTTGGAGGAAGTGCTTAGTATTCTGGAGTCTGAGAGTCTGTTTGCTAAAGCTTCCAAATGTGAATTTGGAATGGAAGAATTATTGTACCTTGGCCACATCATCAGTGCTGAGGGAGTGAAGGTGGATCCGGAGAAGATCAAAGCAGTGGTTGATTGGCCACCACCGGAAAATTTGACTCAGTTGAAGGGTTTCCTGGGTCTTTGTGGTTTCTATCGGAGGTTCGTTAAGGGGTATTCTCAAAATGCTGCTCCCCTTACTGATCTCACCAAAAAGGGAGCCTTTGCTTGGTCAGAAAAGGCTCAAGTTGTTTTTGACAAATTTAAAAGAATCATGAGCTCGTGCCCAGTTTTGGCTATCCCTGATTTCTCCAAGCCATTCGAGCTGCAATGTGATGCATCGGGTGAAGGAGTTGGTGCTGTCCTGATGCAAGACAAACACCCTATTGTGTTTGAAAGCCGAAAATTAAGGGGTGTGGAAAGGTCATATTCCATTTATGACAAAGAAATGCTTGCCATTATGCATGCATTAGCCAAGTTCCGACAGTACTTGGTGGGGAACAAATTCGTGGTTAAGACTGACCACAACAGCCTCAAGCATTTTATGCATCAGAAAGATTTAAATGAGAGGCAACAGAAATGGGTGAGTAAGCTGCAAGCTTACGACTTTGACATTGAATATGTCAAAGGGAAAAATAATATTGTGGCTGATGCACTGTCGAGGAGACCTCATCTTAGCTCATTGTGTGAGCTTACTGCAGATTGGAGAGATATGTTGCTTGCTGATTATGCAAAAAATCAGTTTGCAACCAGCATCCTGGAAGGTACTTTCCATGATGAAAAGTACCAGGTGGTTGAGGGATTGATTCAGTATAAGGGAAGAATCTTTCTGGTGGCTGATTCTAAGCTCAAGAAGAAGATTCTTTTGAACTTTCATGACATTCCGGTTGCTGGTCACCAAGGTTTTTTAAGACCTATAGGCAGATCCGAGAAAGGTTTTCTTGGAAAGGTTTGAAGAGGGAGGTTCAACGCTACATTCAGGAATGTCCTGTTTGTCAAGCAAATAAAAATGAGCATACATTGCCAGCCGGTTTGCTGCAACCACTTCCAATTCCCAATCAAAAATGGGAAAGCATTTCAATGGATTTCATCACTGGGTTGCCCAAGGCCCAAGGGAAGGATTGCATTTATGTGGTAGTTGACAGATTAACCAAGTTTGCTCATTTCTTTGCCATTACCAGCACTTTTTCTGCAGCCCAAGTTGCAGATTTGTTTTTTCGAGAAGTGTTTAGACTTCATGGTTTGCCAAAGAATATTGTAAGTGATAGGGACAGTAAGTTCCTAAGTACCTTTTGGCAGGAAGTTTTTAGAATGAGTGGTACTGTGCTCACCCCAAGCACGAGTTATCACCCCCAAACTGACGGGCAAACAGAGGTGGTAAACAAGTGGTTGGAAGGCTACTTGAGAAATTATGTGTCAGAACAACAGAAGGCTTGGGTTAAGTGGCTGCACATAGGCGAGTACTGTTACAATTCTACCTTCCATATGTCAATCAAAATGTCTCCCTTCTTGGCACTTTATGGGTATGAAGCACCCAGCTTTGCAGATTTGGTGTTTGGTGACAGCAAAGCACCATTAGCCAAGGATTTGTTGCAGCATAGTCAGGACATAATGAGATCCTTGAAGGATAATTTGCAGATTGCACAAAATCAGCAGAAGTTGTATGCTGATCAGAAGCGTGTAGAGCGTTCTTTTGAGGTTGGGGATATGGTCTATCTCCGCTTACAACCTTATAGACAGTCAACTCTCAAGAAGAGTGGAGCTGAGAAGCTCAAACCTCGCTTCTATGGGCCATTTAGGGTCATCAGAAAGGTTGGGGCAGTAGCTTATGAATTAGAGCTACCTTCAGATAGCAAAGTGCATAACGTCTTCCACGTGTCTCGCCTCAAGAAGGCACTTGGACACAATGTAGTTGCTTCTTCACAGTTGCCACCGTTGGATGAAGAAGGACAGTTGGTTCTAGTTCCCGAGGAGATACTTGATGTCAGAGAACGTTCCTTGAGGAATAGAACTATCAGAGAATATTTGGTAAAGTGGAAGAACCTGCCTATGGAGGATGCCACTTGGGAAAATGATGAAATATTGCAGCATCCTAGTTTGCGATTGCTTGAGGACAAGCAATCTTGGGGAGGGCGGACTGTAATGTCCCCATTTCAAGCCTGACATTTTCAGTGACCGTTAGCCTTTCTTTGGGAACCCGGAGGCTAGTCGGAAGTTAAAATTAGGGTTTCCTAATTTTGAGGAGATCATTGCTCGGAGATGATAGTTTTAATGGCGGATTCCTTCTGGGTTTTCAGAGGGCTTCGCAGTGGTATGTTCGTCTCAGCATTCAGAGTACTTTTTGGAATTTACTATTTTTAGTAAATTCTATTTTTGGCAGTTTCCAGATGTGCTCAGGATGGTTGACTCCCGGCTTCAGAATGATCAGTTGACTTCTTCAGTTTTGGCTTCAGGGCACTGTCGGAGAAATAAGTTAAGTCATTTAAATTAAAAAGTCACGTTTTAATTATTATAATTAAACGTTGACCATGGGCTTAGACTTAATGACTTAATGTTGTGTTTAAAAGGTGGTTCCTTGAGGGGGGCGCCTTCATTATGAAATGATTTAATATTTCCCTAAGTCAAAGCAGGGTATGATGGGCGCCTTAATCAAAGTATGATGTTTTAATTAAAATATCATTTATTAAGCCTTGAGGAGAAAGTACGCCCAATCTTGAGGAGGGTGAAGTTTGACCTAAAAGCTGATTTTAGGGTTTTGCAAAGTCAATTGAAGGTTATAAAGAGGAGTCTTGGTGCATCATTGGGGTTATCTTGGAAATTACACCGTTATGCTGCCGGATTGATTCTGGATTGCTTCGAGGGATGAAGACCTCCTAGTTTGGGCATCGTTTCATGTTTGCAAGACAACATCTAGCGGTGAATCATTGTATTGTGAGTTTGCAATTTAGTTCATGCATTGTCTTTCAGCTTATAGCATATTTAGATCTGATTTAGTAAATCATAGGTTTCAGCTTATTGCATTATTGTAGACAGCAGATTTGAAGTTTTAATCATATCTTGTAAAAGACCAAAATTTTGCATATGGGTATTGTATTTTCTTCATCATAGGTTCTAGGCGTCCTTTCCTTCCAATTGGTAGATTTTATGAAGCTTCCATTGATTTTATAAAACAGATCGCCCCTTTTCCTTTAGGCCGTACCATTCAGCATTGTCTTGGTATCCGTGCAAAATAAATTGAAGGTTTTTAGATCTGTGTTTAGGGTCTGTCTTAGGCGTCTTCCTTACTAGACTATATTGCATTTTATTTCGAGTGAATTGGGCAAGTTAATCTTGAGTTACGAGCATTTGATTGGGTTCTTAGACTGCTGATTTGAAACAGCAAAGTACAGATTTCTGGTCATTCAAGAAAACAGCAGTGTCATTTCTTATTCATTGTGAGATTTTAATTTGGCATATTGAATCAAGCCAAGAATTGATGATGATATTGTAATGGTTGATAAATCCAGCTCTAATCTCTTGACAGGCGTATCAAATTCATTTGTAAACTGACCAGTAGTACTGGCAGTCCTTCTTGCTCGTTTAAATCTGGTTGTAATTCTAATTTTCACTCAAGTTATTGTAATAGTTAGAACTCCACCCTATGGTAGCTACTGCCTACTCTGGGTAGCAAGCACATTCTGGGTGTCGAGTAGTTTCCTTTCTCAGCATTTATCTTTCAGCATTTGTTTTGTAACCACTCCGTCATATGGTCGCCCCTCACTCCATCTTGGATTGGGTAGCACATACTTGACGTTGAGTTCTTTCTGCAATTAGAATAAAGATCCTCTGACCAATGCTCACCATCATCGGTGCCATTCAGGTTAGAGTTACAGCATAAGCATTTTCTTTCAGATCCCCTGACCAATGCTCGCCATCATCGGCGCCATTCTGGTTAGGGTTGCTTTCTTGCACGTTTAGGTTTATCCATCTAACCTTAACGGGTGCACTGTTGTAATGTTGTAATCTGATAAATTGTGAAAATCGAAAAAAATTGGCTCGGAATATTTCATTGGAGGTGATTTATGTGAGATTTGAGCATTATGGTAATTGCATAGCTTGCTGGTCTGAACTACAGTTTGCTGTCTTTTCATATTAGACCTGATTATTTCTATCTTATGCTCTATTTCTTTGATGTTTCAATTCATAATTGTAATGAGGAGTGTTGTGAGAACATTGTATTGAAGTTGGAGCAAATTTCATTGAAAAATCATTGTAAAAGTCACATTGTAATAGCTGGTTTCAGTAGTACTGAATTAGCCTCTTTACCTTCAACATATTTCATTTTGTATCTCATACTCCCGCTGAATAAGTGGTTTGAGTATTTTAAATTTCAGTTTTGCTTACTCCTGCTGAATAAGTGGTTGAGTTTTCAGTTTAAATAATTGTAATAATTTCCCCCCCACTGAATAAGTGGTAAGAGCGGAATTCATGGTCGGTTCACCACCTACACTTTTATTTCCAGCATTGTAATTTCAATTTCAATTATTTGCTAACAATCCTCTTGCACCGAATGCTCTCACCTCACCCACATCGGGATCTTGGTGATCAAATAAGTGGAGGGTTCCCTTTCAACTGGTTTTGATTATTGGGCTAACCTTAACAGGTGCATTGTTGTGTGGAAAATTTCAAAAAAAAACTAAGGGGGACATTTCAATGGTATCAGAGCCCAAGATCCTACCATCCTGTGACAAATGGAATTTAGTTGTTAGATAAGTGACAGAGAAGTCAGATACTACACCATAGGTCAAGCAAGAACTCGGTATCAGAATCCACCAGTTCTAGAGGCAGAGACATTTTCAGAGGGCTTGAGAGATACCGGTAAAGCAATTGAAACCATGTCAGAAGGTCCTAGACTTTCAATGGAGGAAAGAGAAGCTAGAGCTGAAAGGAAGCTTGATAATATGTTGGATATGATGTCACGCTTGTTAACAAAATTGGATCAGCAGGCGACTCAAAATCAGCCCCAACCTCAACAAAATCATGTTGAAGAGAATAGTGGTTCGGAAACCAATGGAAGAGATAGAACTATTGGCCAACATGTTGCATCCACTAGAGGATCAGCCTCTAGACCTCTTTTCCCTACCTTCACTCAAAGGGAGGAACCACTAGTAGAGACTGGAGTACCTTTGGTGGATGATGCAAGACAAGCCTACAGGGAGTATGCTTCATTACCCCCTGAGATCACAGACCAATGGACCTTTGATCAATTCATGAACCAAAGAAATAGGAGTGGCGAAAGAGCTGAATACCGTGCTCATGTGGGTCCTAGAAGAGATTATCATCAAGCTCTTGGAAAGGTGACCTTGGCCCATTTTGATGGGAGTGATAAGTGTATGGCAAGGTCATGGATGCAAAAGCTTGACGACTATCTTTCTCTTAGACCGATGCCTGAAGAGGATGCCATCAAATTCGCCACCTTACATTTGGATGGAGCTGCTCACGTATGGTGGTACCACGGTTTGGTCACTCTTGGCCACAACCTCATCCAAACCTATGAAGAATTCACCAACAGGTTGATAGAAAGATTTGATACCAAGGATCCAAAAGTAAGATTTTGTGAATTGGCACAGCTGAAGCAACATGGTTCACTTGATGCATATGTTGTGGAATTCCAAAGATTGTCAGTAATGGTGCCCAACATTACTTAAAGGAGGCTTGTTGTGTTATTTACTGAAACATTGATGGAGCCATTGAAGGGTTGGGTCAAAGCCTTTGATCCACCAACTCTTAATGAAGCAATCAAGAATTCAAGGAGCATGGAGTTGGCTGCCCCAAAGCCAAAATCTCAGTCCAAATCCTTTAGTCATAAGAAGCAAGCATTCATCAAGTCAGCCCAAGAAGTTTCCTTTGAAGATGTCTGAAGAGCTCCGAGAGCAATTAAGAAAGGATGGAGTTTGCTATACTTGCCATGAGCCTTGGTCTAAGGGTCACAAATGCTATGGAAAGGGCAAGGCACATCATATGGAAGGATAATCGGAATCTGGATCAGAATCTGATATGTTTGATCAACAGTATGAATCAGCAAGTAGTGAAAGAGAAGAAGGCCCAAAAGTCATTGGAGGAGGGAGAGTTTTGGCGCAGCTCTCAAGCTTTCAAAAGATTGAGTATTTTCGGGTGTGTGGAGTGATTGGATCACAACACATTGTTGCTCTCATTGATAATGGAGCAACTCACAACTTCATAGATGAAGGTTTGGTGGCTAAGAGAGGTTTGAAGATAGAAGAGTTTGAAGACTTCAAGGTGATGGTGGCCGATGGCTTCACAATGTCTTGCACTAGGAAGATTCCCAACCTCTCCATGCAGTTGGGGAACTATGAAGTAAAAGATGGTTTTTATGTAGTTGGCATTGAAATACCAATGTTGTGCTAGGTATACAGTGGCTGCGATCTCTTGGTGAGATCTCATTGAACTTGCAAACAATGGAGTTGAAGTTCCAATCTGATGGCAAGAAGGTAGTTTTGAGAGGGATGTCAAATGGAGGCCCTCGAATAGTGTCTTTCAAGAGAATGGAAATGCTGATCCGCCATGATCAAGATGAGTGGGCAACAAAATGTTTGATTTTACCAACTAATCCGGTGGAGGATAAAAGGCACTATCATCCAAATATTCAAGCTTTGGTTACTAAGAAGAGCAAAGTCTTTGGGAGTATATCACCTAGGAGACCTCCTGAAAGAGGTTGTGAGCATGTAATAGAGCTTGAAGAAGGAGCAAAACCGGTTATCACAACTCCATACCGCTATCCAAAAATTAGAAGAACGAGATTGAGAAAGCTATCAAAGAACTCTTGGATATGGGCCACATTCGCCCAAGCAAGAGCCCCTTCGCTTCAGCTGTGGTGCTGGTCAAAAAGAAAGATGGTACAATGCGCATGTGTGTGGACTACCGTGCATTGAATCAGAAAACCATTAAGAACCAGTATCCTATCCCTAGGATAGACGAGCTTATTGATGAGCTTCATGGAGCCATGTACTTTTCAAAGATTGATCTCAGATCAGACTATTATCAGATAAGGATAAGGGAGGCGAATATTGAGAAGACCGCCTTTAGATGTCATTTTGGGCATTTTGAATTCCTTGTCATACTAGTCGGTTTGACAAATGCCCCTGCAACAGTCCAGTCCTGCATGAACCAAATCTTTAGGCAACAGTTGAGGAAGTTTGTGTTCATCTTCTTCAACAATATCCTCATCTACAGCAAGTCATGAGAAGAGCACCTCAAGCACTTGGAGGAAGTGCTTAGTATTTTGGAGGCAGAATGTTTGTTTGCAAAAGAATCAAAATGTGAGTTCAGGATGACGGAGCTGCTTTATCTTGGTCACATTATCAGCTCTAAGGGTGTCAAAGTTGATCCAGAGAAGATAAAAGCCATCCTTGAATGGCCACCTCCAAAGAATGTGTCACAATTGAAGGATTTTTGGGGTTGAGTGGCTTTACTGAAGGTTTGTGAAGGGGTATTCTCAAATGGCAGCCCCTCTCACTGATCTTACAAAGAAAGGAGCCTTTCAATGGACGTATAAAGCACAAGAAGTATTTGATAAATTCAAACTCGTGTCCAGTGTTGGCTCTACGCGATTTCTCTAAGCCTTTTGAATTGCAATGCGATGCCTTAGGAGGAGTTTTTCTCATGCAAGAAAAACATCCCATTGCCTTCGAGAGCAGAAAGTTAAGAGGAATTGAAAGAACATATTCAATCTATGATAAAGAGATGCTTACAATCATGCACGCATTGGCCAAGTTCAGACAATACTTGGTGGGAAGTAAGTTCATGGTGAAGACTAATCATAACAATCTTAAGCACTTCATGCATCAGAAAGATTTGAATGAAAGGCAGCAGAAGTGGGTGAGTAAGCTTCAAGCTTACGACTTTGACATTGAGTACATCAAAGGAAGAAACAACATAGTGGTTGATGCTCTTTCCAGAAGACGTCATTTGAATTCCTTGATTGAGCTTACTGCAGATTGGAGGGAGCTAATTGCTGCAGATTATGCAAAAAATTAGTTTGCAACCAGCATTGTAGAAGGTCATTGGCAAGATGAAAGATACCAATTGGTTGATGGATTGATTCAATATAACGGAATAATCTTCTTAGTGCCAGAATCTAAGCTTAAGAAGAAGATTTTGCAGTCCTTTCATGACATTTCTCTTGCTAGTCATCAAGGATATTTCAAGAGTTACAAGCAGATCCGTGAAAGATTTTCATGGAAAGGGATGAAGGAAGAAGTCTTGCATTACATAAGGGAGTGTCCAGCATGTCAAATGAATAAAAATAAGCATTCTTTTCCAACTAGTTTGTTGCAGCCTCTACCCATTCCTAATCAGAAATAGGAAAGTATTGCGATGGATTTCATCACGGGGCTGCCAAAGATGCAAGGGAGAGATTGCATCTATGTTATGGTGGATAGATTGACCAAGTTTTCTCACTTCTTTGCTATTACAAGTTCATTTATAGTAGCTCAAGTGGCGAAGTTGTTCTTCAGAAAAGTGTTTCGTTTGCATGGATTGCCTCAAAATATTGTCAGTGATAGGGACAACAAGTTCCTCAATGCTTTTTGGCAAGAGATTTTCAAATTGAGTGGCACAGTGCTCACTCCAAGCACTAGTTATCACCCACAAACAGATAGTCAATTGAAGATTGTGAACAAATGGTTGGAAGGCTACCTCAAAAATTATGTTTCAGGGCAGCAAAGAGCATGGGTGAAATGGCTTCATTTGGGAGAGTATTGATATAACTCTCCCTGTCACATGTCAATTGAGATGTCTCCTTTCATGGCTTTTTATGGTTATGAAGCTCCTAGCTTCGTAGATTTGGTGTTTGGTGATAGTAGAGCTGCTCAAGCGAAGGATATGTTGCAGCAAAGTCAAGACATCTTGAGATCATTGAAGGACAACCTCCACCATGCTCAGAATCAGCAAAAGATGTAAGCTGACCAGCAACATGTTGAGCATTCATTTGAAGTGGGAGATATGGTTTATTTGAGGCTTCAACCCTACAAACAGCCTTCTCTCAAGATGAGTGGTGCAGAAAAAGCTCAAACCACGTTTCTATGGCCCATTCAGAGTCATCAAAAGGATTGGTGAAGTGGCATATGAGTTGGAGCTTCTAGCTAGTAGCAAGGCACACAATGTTTTTCATGTGTCACGCCTCAAGAAGGCGCTCGGGCACAATGTGGTTGCTACTTCAGAGTTACCTCCATTGGACGAAGAAGGACAATTGGTGTTGATTCCTGAGGAGATCATTTACACTAGGGAGCGCTCTTTGAAGAGAAGAACAATCAAAGAGTACTTGGTGAAATGGAGGAACTTGCCAATTGAGGATGCAACGTGGGAAGGTGAACAAATTTTGCAGCATCCAGACTTGCAATTGCTTGAGGACAAGCATTCTCGAGGAAGGCAGACTGCAATGTCCCCTTCTCAGCAGTAAGTCGTGCAGTGACCGTCAGCCTATTCCAAAGGCCCATAGGCTCATCGGAGGTAAAATTAGGGTTTCCAGTTGTTTGGAGATTTTTGGCATTTTCAGGGGTTTGCATGTTGGAGTTTTGGAATTTGGTTTGCGGTTTCTTTCTGGATTTTCAGAGCGCTTCACAATGATATGACATGCAAATGCAATAGATAACTTTTCTGAATTTACTATTTTTAGTAAGTTCTATTTCTGGTAGTGCTCTGGTTGGTAGCAATTCAGTGTACTTTCTACTTCAAGCAGGGCAATTGAGTATTTTTTGGATTTGGCTTTCTGAGGTGCATTTTTGGAAAAATGAATTATTTTAAGTCATTAATGTTTTATTTTCATATTGGCCCCCTTGGCCTAGCGTTATAACTTAAAGTTGTTTTAAAATGGGGCCTTGAGGGTGGACGCCTCATTAAGAGGTAATTTTAATATTTCTAAGGTTAATATCCTCTCTTGGGATTTGGATGCCTAAATGAAGGGGAGATAAATGTTTTAAAAATTAAAATATTTCAATTGAGGATTGGGCATCTCTTTTGGAGGGAAATGTTGGAAGTTGAAGAGTCACCTCAAACTCTATTTAAGCAGGCCATTGCTCATTCATTTGGTATCCACTGCTTATCATATCGAATTGTTGCCGAATTGGTTTCAGGCTTATGGCTTCGAGGAATGCATACCTCCTAGCAAGGATTCAATTTTGTATTTGAATGATAACACCTAGCTAGATTTGAGACTACTTCTCATCCAAAGAGTGCAGATTGAGCATCATTGTTTGAAGTTTTGATGAATATTTCTGTTTACAGGTTGCTGGTTCAAATATGGTTGTAGGTTGTTTTCATTCATAACTCCTTGGAGGGATTTTTGTTGGTTATGGGTATTTCATATATGTGTTCCTATGCTTTGGGAGACCCTCTCCTCCAAGTTTCAGAAATTTTAATGAAGTGGTTGAATTTATAAGCTAGGTCGACCTCTTCCCTAGGCCGTACCTCTTGCAGCCAGGCATTGGAATTCGTGCCTTTCTTTGTGTTAGATTTTAGTGGGTCTTTCTTGGTTGTTTTGGATGCCTATCATCAATTATTCATGTGCTTTCAGTTTGGGTGTGATTGGATGTGATTTATGTGAGATTTGAGCATTATGGTAATTAGCTTGCTGGTCTGAACTACAGTTTGCTGTCTTTTCATATTAGACCTAATTATTTCTATCTTATGCTCTCTTTCTTTGATGTTTCAATTCATAATTGTAATAAGGAGTGTTGTGAGAACATTGTATTGAAGTTGGAGCAGATTTCATTGAAAAATCATTGTGAAAGGCACATTGTAATAGCTGGTTTCAGCAGTACTGAATCAGCTTCTTTACCTTCAACAGATTTCATTTTGTATCTCATACTCCCACTGAATAAGAGGTTGAGTATTTTACATTTCAGTTTTGCTTACTCCCGTTGAATAAGTGGTTGAGTTTTCAGTTTAAATAATTGTAATAATTTCCCCCCACTGAATAAGTGGTAGAGCAGAATTCATGGTCGGTTGACCACCTGCACTTTTATTTCTAGCATTGTAATCTCAGTTTCAGTTATTTGCTAACGATCCCCCTTGCACCGAATGCTCTCACCTCACCCACATCGAGATCTTGGTGATCAGATGAGTGGAGGGTTCCCTTTCAGCTGGTTTTGATTATTGGGCTAACCTTAACAGGTGGATTGTTGCGTGGAAAATTTCAAAAAAAAAACTAAGGGGGATGTTTCACAAACCCAACCCAAGGATGCTTGTTCGTGGATCATTTTGAGCACATTTCAGAAGCCTAAGTGTTTTGGAAAGTTTCTATATTGGGAAACAGCCATCATTGGAAAAGAGATTTTGATAAAGCTCAACTATTTCAAAAGCCTAAGTGTTTTGGAAAGTTTCCGCTGGTTTTGATTATTGGGCTAACCTTAACGGGTGGATTGTTGTGTGGAAAATTTCAAAAAGAAAACTAAGGGGGATATTTCACAAACCCAACCCAAGGATGCTTGTGCGTGGATCATTTTGAGCACATTTCAAAAGCCTAAGTGTTTTGGAAAGTTTCTATATTGGGAAACAGCCATCATTGGTCAAGAGATTTTGATAAAGCTCAACTATTATTTACAATTGAGACTTTATATCATCTTCAAATATCTTGTAGTGTAAGTTTAAGCAGTGAATGGTTGACTGGATCAGATTTCATTAATTATACGAATCTTGATCCTCACTGATTTGTGCATGCAGAATCAGTCCCAAGGATCAAAAGCAACCATAGAGTTTGACCACGTTAGAGTTTATTATCAACTGGAGCAGAACATGTAGCAGGGTACCTTCAAATCTGTCATAAGACTCTCCCAAAGGTCCCAAGAGAACCATTCCCGTTCACATGGGTACTGTTCTGCTAGCCACATAAATCCAAAAGGTGTCAGTTTTCCACAGCAGAGTCTGACCATTGCTATGGAATGCTAATATCAGGACATGGTAAATGGATCGAAGGTCAACAGCTCACTAAATGACACACCTCAGGCTTGGTCAAGTTCATTATACAAAGCACGATGAGCACTCTTTGGCCTGGATTAATTAGCCTGATCTCTTTGATGGTTAAGGTAGGCATCCTAATACTGTCCTAATGTTCAAGTAAAGCTAGCTACCACATGGCTTCCCTAGAATCCATGCAGGGGAGAGTGAACATAGTTTTTTGGGCATGGTATTTTGGAAATCTCTGCCCATCATAAGCCTTTCATATCACTTGTTTTGGCAGTATCATTGCAAGTCATATGCCTAGTCCTACCTCTGCTTTTGGGGCATGATTTTTCCCAATCCATCTTTCTTTCTTTCTTTAGAAATGCATCACACCATATTGTATCATTTGAAGAAACATCATATATTTTCATAATAAATTTGCAAACAAATGTCAAAAACAAATAAGATATTAAAACATTAATGACATTGCATGTTCATTTTTTATCTAGTTTCCATGTGACCAGAACAAATATTAAAGCTATAAGAACTAAAAAATTAGAGACTTGATACAGTGATTTGTTATTACCTCTATCAAGTGAGTAATTCCAGACACGCTCAAATACTCTAAGTTTGGAAATTTTAGCTGCTTTTGAAAGGCAGGAAGAAATGAATCTAACATCTTCTCAGCTGCCCTAACTGCTGCACGACACTTTGCTACCTATTCAAAAGCACGAATTCCAAAGTAGACTTAACAATCACGTCAACAAATTTTTAACATACCAAAAGACCAATGATGTGATTGGTAGATAATAAATTCATACCTCAGAAAATTTGTTGCCTGCACAGATGAAAAGATTGTGCTTATCCCCTTGCATTGCAGCATCTTTGTTTAGGGAAGATAAAAGTCTTGTAGAACTCTCAATAACAACAGAGGATGATGCTGCTGCAATTAATCGTCTCAATAACTGTGATCCTATATGTTTATGATGCCCTTGGGAAGGATCATCTGCTATGACTTCATCGTCATCAACACAAACCAGCTGCTGAAGTTGTTTGGCGGCAGTAAGGAGTGAATAAATGACAGTAAAGAACTGAAACAACAAAACATTTTTATTTAAACTTAAATAAAGCATTAAAACTAAAAAAATTAGAATCGTCCATTTCCAATCTTTCAAATATCATAAGCTTGTAACAGTTCATAAATGTCCAAAGCAAATAAAAGCAGAAAATTCTAGGTGTCCATAGAAAGACCCTTGACACTATACCTCAGCTGCAGTAGCCGATCGGTGAAAAATTCTAGTTATTCCACGCTCAATATCAGGCATCTTCCCCAAGGAGGTTAAAACAGATGCTAGTAAACCCTGGGATCCACCTTCTATCCTACTGCACCTAGCTGACCTAGTGGAACCACCTCCTTTACCACTACCTAAAATTGCACCTTCAAGTTGCAGCCCTCCAGAACTACCCATTGATTCTGCAATTTCAGAAACTGCATCAAGACGAGCTTCAATTGTGTTTTGATCACAAAGAGGATGAGTTACCTGTAACACACAGAATTTGTTAGAGGACCTAATATACAAATCAAGATAAGGATGGAAATAGGCAACTTACAAGCACTGGTTTTAAAAATTATCCTTATGGCAGAAGTTAGGAGTAGTAAATAGTATCAAAATACTTGAAATGAATAATGAGAAGTTCAAAACAGTCCAAGCATACCCAGTGTTTAAGTAATCTCAAACCAAAGGCGGTCTGTGTATGGTTCATTAGCGACAGCAATGATCCATTTTCTGAGCCATCGGCATTATTTCTCAATACCTGCTCCAATAAGAGGAAGACCAGTATTTAGGAACATTAGTAAGATAGACTACATGGATCTAAAGAAACTTGAGTCTGCCAACTGACAGTTCTTTCAAGATGCAAAAACAGATGGTTGGAAAAATAAGAGGCCTAAGGTCATAAGAGAACCAACATCAATCAACAATCAAACAATCAAGCTTGGCATTTCAATTTTCAAAATTTGATTTTAAGAAAAAAAAAATCTAACAGACCAGTTGTGACCTCTATAAGAATACATTCTAACTTGGTTCATTATGGCAAGTAGTTTTCACATAAATAACAAAAGGCAGAGTCCAAGGCTTTTCTACTTTAAAAAATCACTTTACATCTTAACTGGCCTTCAAATCATTAGAATTCCTCAAAGACTCTGTCCAAAACCTAATTGCGAGCGAGCATGTATAACAATTCAAATATGAAAAAGAGTCTAGTGAATTAGAAAGCCTCTATAAAGTACGCTACATTAGAGAAGAAATAAACAATTATCAATGATGGCATTCATTTGAGCATTATGTGTGTGTGTGTGTGTGTGTGTGTATTCATGCTTGCTTGCTTATTCTCTAGTAAAACAAATAGCACTTTGGCACCCAATCTCTCATAAGATGTAATGTCCCCGTTTTTAGCATTGCACCTTTCAGTGATTGATGGCCTATTCCCGGTGAGCTGTCGGCTAGCAGAAGCTCGAATCAGGGTTTCCAAACTTCTTGGAGGATGTTTTCGTCTTTTTGCTAAATCTGCATTTGGAATTGTTGATTTTGGATTGCGGATTCTTTCTGGGTTTTCAGAGAGCTTCGCATTGGTGGTTTCTGCACGACATTCTGAGCAAGTTAATGAATTTACTATTTTTAGTAAATTCTATTTTTGGCAAGTTGGCAGGTTGACTTCAGGTCAGTTGACTTCTATTTCAATCAGTTCAGATGATGTGATTGAATTTGGCTCCTGATGCATCTTTATGGAGATATAAGCTATTTTATATTATAATGTTATAATTTAACATTATAATCCCTTGTCCTAGCATCATAAATTAATATTGTTTTAATGAAGGGACCTTGAAGGGTATTTTCTACATGGAGGAAATATTTTAATATCTCTAAAGTCAAATATTGCTAAAGTGAGTTTGGACGCCAACTTCAAGGAAGGAATAAAATTATAATTAAAAGTCAAAATTGAAGCTTTGGAGAAAGGGACGCCATCTTTTGAAGGATTAGGGTTTGACTCTGAAAAGAAGATTAGGGTTTCGAGAAGGTCAACGACAAATTATAAAAGGAAGCCTTTGGTTCTCATTTCAGTATCTTTTATCTACAGGAATGTTATGCTGCCGGATTGGCTTTGGGATTGCTTCGAGGAATGAAGGCCTCCTAGCTTGGCATTGCTTCTCGCTTGAAAGATAGCGACTAGTGGTGAGATAGTGTAGTTTGAGAGCATTGTATTGGGATTTGTGCATTGCAGTCAGTGTGTGGCTTTTATAGATCAGATTTATGCATATTAGAGAGTTTCTAGAAATTGCATTTTTATTACAGCAGATTGTCTTTTTCATTCATAAGTCAAAAAATACAAAAAGAGTTGTTCTGGGTATTGTCTCATTGGTTTTCTCTGTTGGAAGCGACCCTTCATGAATATTTGCAGATTTTAATATGAAGCGTATGATTTTATAAAGAAAATTCGTCATTCCTTGTAGGGCACACTTTCTGGAGTGCCTTGGGATCCGTGCCATTAATTAATAGCCACTTTTAGCTGCCTTTTCTTATTACTAAACTAGGCGCCATCATTTTATAGGTCCATTGCATCAAACTTGAAGTCATTTGGGTCAGTTTTGAGTGATATATGAGCAATTTAGTGGGTTACGGGCATGCTGGTTTGTATTTCTGATTTTTGGACTGTCACATCAAATTTATTACAGTCAAGTTTTGTGTGGGATTTAAGAGTGGTTTCTTGATTGCATTTTGGTCTCATCATTCATAGTAAAACTTTGCAACAGATTTGAGATCATTTGGGTGAGAAATGAGAGAGTTATGAGCATTTTGACAAGGATCTGTGTTGCTGGTTATATGTTTAAAAGTGCAGGTCTGTCATAACAAATTTGAGAAATCTGCATCATCCTTATTGGATTGGTGTTAAGAGATCCTTAAAGTCTATGTGAAAGATTCCTTGTTGTTGCAACCATTTTGAAGAGCATCTAATACTTGATCTTGCAGGCAATAATATCTATTGTAAGCTGGCAGTAGTACTGACCAGTAGTTCTTTAATATTGCATTATCATGATTTGTAATACTCATCTTTACATTCTGTAATTGCTTGTAATATCTTACATCTCCGCCCTATGGTAGCTCCTTTCCCATTCCGGGTCAGAAAGCACATTCTGGGTGTCGAGTTACTTTCAGCATTTTGCTTATTTCTCTTCAAGCATTGTAATTCTTAGCACTCCGCCATATGGTCGCCTCAACTCCATACTGGATTGGGTAGCACATACTTGGTGTTGAGTTCCTTTTCAGTACTTGTAGTGTAGAAGATCCTCTGACCATATGCTCGCCATCATCGGCGCCATTCTTGGTTAGAGTTCCTTCCAGTTTGTTTCTGCATTCAGATCCTCTGACCAATGCTCACACCTTGCCCTCATCGGGATCCTGGTGTACATTCTGGTTAGAGTTACTTCAGCATCGTTTTGGTTTAGCTGCTAACCTTAACGGTGCATTGGTTGTAACTTGCAATTGAAAAAGTTGAAAAAATTTGGCTCAAATATTTCATAAGAAAACAAAGAGAAGACATTGGTCCTTCAACAAAGCCCGTCACATGCAATTCTAGTCAAATCATGGATACATAAGAATGATTGGAAACCCAAATATAAAGATTGGCTTCAAAAGGTTAGAAGAATAGTCACCCAGCTAATATATTAAAAATCAATTTCATGATTCCTAAATGAACTACTCTATGTTTTTGTATTGTTTCAGTTTCTTTTGTTGTTCAATTCTTGCTTACAACTCTTTCCATTCTTTTGAACACTTTAACAACTCATTTTTGTAATGTCCCCTTCTCAGCACTAGTTCATTTTGAGACCGTTAGCCTATTTCGAAGGCCCGTAGGCTAGTCGGAGGCAGAATTAGGGTTTCCTATTTTCTAGGAGGTCTCCTTTTGAGTTTTTTAGGGGGTTGTTTGCAGGAGTTTGGCAATTTGTTCTCTGGATCTTTTTGGGTTTTCAGAGAGCTTCAAAGGGGTATGACATGCATTTCCATTAAAGGATATTTTTGGATTTACTATTTTTAGTAAGTTACGACAGTTGCCCGGTTTGTGCTCAAACGGTGTTTGAAGTCTCTATTTTTAGCAATATGATATTCTTAGTAAGTGTTATTTTTGGCAATGCAGTTTCATGGCAATTCAACACTCAATTTCTATTACTAGCAGGGTAGTATTGGCAGAGGCTTCTCCAACTTTCTTGGAGCCTAATTTGGAAAGTTGGTAACTTAAATTATATTTTTCTATTGTGCTTTTTGCCCCCCCATGCCTAGAAATATGACTTAAGTATTTTTTAAATTGGGATTCTCATGTGGTCATCCCAATTGGAGAAATATTTGTTTTTTATAAAGTTTAATTTGCTAACTGAAGATGGGTGCCCGAAGTCAAGTCAAAGATGCAAATTAAAATGAATATTTTATTCTCCTCTCTTGGGCATCCCTTTTGGAGGGAAATGAAGTTTGAATTCTTGGGCTTGGATATCTATAAATATAGTGCTTTGCCTCTTCATTTGGTTATCCATTTTCATATCATTACGAAGTGCTGCTGAATTTTATTCATGCTCTTACTTCAAGGTTGGAATACCTCCTAGCCTTATTTAGTTTCGGGCTTGCAAGATAGCTCCTAGCTAGATTAATGGTGCTCCTTCATTCAAATGGTGCAACTGAGCTTCATTAGTGATGGTGTTTCCTTCTATTTCAGTTTGGTGTGGCTTTGATGTCTTCTAAGGCATCTTTTGGTGTGTTTCCTTTTCTGTTTGGTGTTTTTTGGAGTACTTCTACATACCTAGCTAATTCACGTTTCTGATCATATCTTCCTACGGAGCTGGATGATTTTTGTGGGTGTTGGTTCATTGGAAGCTTTGTAACTGAGTGCCCATTTGCTCCTATTTTGGTGATTTTAGGTGTGTGTGATTTTTAGCTTGAGGTCAACCTCCCTAGAGGACCGTACCATTTGCAGCAAGGTTCTTGGAAAGCATTTCTAAGTTTACAGTGCTGGTTGGTCGAGTTTGGTGGCTTGAACTTGGACGCCTAGCTTCTAGGCTTCATTTGCATTTAGTTTGAGGTCATTCAAAGGAGTATGGAGGGATTTGTGAGCATTTGAAGGTGTTCCAAGCTTGCTGATTTCTCACATGATATACTGTGTTAGTTATCATTTTGTAATCGCTGATCTAGTAGTACTAATCAGCCTTTCTTTTAGTACCTTGTATTTCCACTCCCACTAAAAAGTGGTCAAGTTTCTTTATATTTTTGTTGCCCGCTGAAAAAGTGGAAGAGGTTGGCTTGCCGCCTAAGCATTTTACTTTCATTTACTTTTCCTATAGTCCGTTAAAAAATGAAAGAGGTTGGCTTGCTGCCTAAGCATTTATATTTCTATATTGGCTGGCTTGCCGCTAATAGCATTGTACTTCCAACATTTAAAATTATTGTTATCAAATCCCCTTACACTGTATGCTCTCACCTTGTCCACTCTGGAATATGGATGATCAGAACATGAAGGGTTGCTTTCATATTGTTATCAGATCCCCTTACACTCTATGTTCTCACCTTTCCCACTTTGGGATCTGGGTGATCGGAATGTGAAGGGTTGCTTTTAGTTGGTTATCTTTCTTGGGCTAACGTTAACAGGTGAAGTTTTATGTGCTAAAAATTTAGAAAAAAACTAAGGGGGATATTTCACTTTTCTAGGCACTTGATGACTGTTTTCTCAAGTAAGCACATGAAGATAACATGTTTTACAATCAAGAGATTAATAAGAAAGATTGTGTAATGTCCCTTGTAGGAGTATTATAAATTTTGTGATTTTTGTCTTTGTCGATTAGGATATCAAGTTATGGCTATTGATTCTACTAGTCGGTTATGTATGTATGAATAAGAGTGGATAATATGATAACAATAATAATAACAATGTTCTAATGTTGTTTCAAATTGATTACTCTAAAACCAAGCGATGTAATATAGCATAAATTATAGCATCAAAACAGCTGATGTTTCTAATGTGATCCTTCAATAACATGCGATTGCTGATTGTGATAATTATGCCTTTTCGTTGTCTCAAACAATAGCAATGTGCTTAGGCATTGTATCAAAGGTATACGCTTATATCATGCGTCCAGGGTATAGGTAGGTTAAGGCTCTTGAGAGCACTATAATCAGGTACTGTAAATCCAAATTAGCAATTATTCGATAATCCCCCTTGAATGAATTTTGATCTCCCTCATATAGCCTTGGAGCGGGCATGATGTGAGAAGTTGTGTCCCTCACTCATGCCTATTCAGCTTAACTAATTATTAATTAACTAACGAATTGATTGTCTTTCAGTGATAACTTTATTCATGTTCTTCACGTTGAGGCCATCTGATGCATTTTATGTGTCTTAGCAATTGAATGGGTAGCTTAGTCTACAGTGGATTCTATCATTGCCTAACTCATATGAAATAAGGCGCCTCGTTTAGAATCGTATAAATGCATCAATAATATTGGCGCCACTATGAATAAATCTGATTCCATTTGGAACCCGTGATGTGTAATAATTATTGCCTGGTCAGGCCTTTGCTAGTACTTCCGAAATGCGTAATAAGTCTGCAGTTGGAAGAGGATGGAAGAAAAATACCAATAATTACCTTGATCGATTACTTGGCATATCATTTGCATAGTCAGAGAAGCCCATGGATTATATTGGTTCAAGACTTATTTATCATATGCTGCCATATGAGGGTCATCGGCTTAATATCTAATGTTATCAGGCCATTCATTTTAAGCTGCCGCCTCTTTCAAAACTCTCACATATCGGGCCAATCAATTGCTGTTGAATTTCGGACGTGGAGATATGTAATCTCCCTTATTACAATTTTATATTAAAATATTATAATGATCATAATCATAATCGTCTAATATTTATAATTTTATATTCGATAATTGTAATATTATTTAATGGTTTGTGTTTTATATTGATTTTATATGCTTTAATATCTATTATATCATAGTGATTATAATATTTAAATTATTTTAATATTTATAATGTTATTTATAATTATAATATTATCTTTGATAACTATAATTATAATGATATTGAATGGTTAATAATACGTATTTTGTTATCTTAGTGTCACGATTTTTGGGACATGACAGATTGAGATTGATGTTGGTGAATTAGTTGTGGAATATCATCAGACTGGTACCAAAGCAGTTGTGTTCCTTTGTGTAGCAGCATTTCTTGTAGTGTGACCAGCAGGGTATACTTTAAAACTAACCTCTTGAAAATTCTACAATCTTTGTGCATCCACTATTGAGAAGCATAATATCGAAGACAATTTTTTCATTGTGGAAATCAAATTTTAGACTGGATGGTGATTCTTCTACATGTAACAATTTTTTTTGTGATCAGAGACTAGATTTTCCTATCAATATATATCCTGTATGGTGATTTACCTTCTAAATTTATTATAAATATATTGCTCATAAAAAAATATGTTAAAAAGGGGCTAGTACAAAAAATAAAAATAACCCCTAATAAGTTTGGGTAAATTAGGACGAAAATTGTTCCAAATGATCGTGCAATGTGACTATCCCAAACAATTGAAATTTCTAAGCCAATGTGATTTTGTATAGGGATCAGGGAAAATCCATCAAATATGGTCAAGTCAGACTCTATTGAAGAACCTAAAAATAGCCAAATTTGGGGGATAGAAACATTAAAAATAGCTAATAGGCAACATATTGCCACTATGAATGTCCTTGGTGAGCAGCCATGCAGGTTGATGCCTGTCAGTAGAACAGTTTGTACAAGCAGATAAGGTGAATTATTCCATTTGCAATAGTAGGTATCTACCAAGAAGTGGAATAGAGAAATGAAAATTATGGCCAACGATGATGTCTCAAGATGATGAAGCAAAACTCATCAAGCAAGGATTGTAGCAAGCATTTCCCAATTCATAGGACAGCTTCACCAATTGGAAAAAGTTATGGTGGATTTCATAAAAAAGCTAAGAGTGTCCATGGAGGATTCTAAACAAACAAGGAGCTGAGAAGAGAGCAAATTTTGTGTCGGAATCAGGGAAAATCCATCAAATATGGTCAAGTCAGACTCTATTGAAGAGCCTAAAATAGCCAAATTTGGGGGCTAGAAACATAACAAATAGCTAATAGGCAACATATGGCCACTAAGAATGTCCTTGGTAAGCAGCCATGCAAATTGATGCCTGTCAGTAGAACAGTTTGTACAAGCAGATAAGGTGAATTATTCCATTTGCAATAGTAGGTATCTACCAAGAAGTGGAATAGAGAAATGAAAATTATGGCCAACAATGATGTCTCGAGATGATGAAGCAAAACTCATCAAGCAAGGATTGTAGCAAGCATTTCCCAATTCATAGGACAGCTTCACCAATTGGAAAAAGTTATGGTGGATTTCATAAAAAAGCTAAGAGTGTCCATGGAGGATTCTAAACAAACAAGGAGCTGAGAAGAGAGCAAATTTTGTGTCGGAATCAGGGAAAATCCATCAAATATGGTCAAGTCAGACTCTATTGAAGAACCTAAAATAGCCAAATTTGGGGGCTAGAAACATAACAAATAGCTAATAGGCAACATATGGCCACTAAGAATGTCCTTGGTGAGCAGCCATGCAGGTTGATGCCTGTCAGTATAACAGTTTGTACAAGAAGATAAGGTGAATTATTTAATTTGCAGTAGTAGGTTTCTGCCAAGAAGTGGAATAGAGAAATCAAAATTATGGCCAACAACAATGCCTCAAGATGAGGAAGTGTTGTGACCTTTTCACACATCGCCCCATTGCAAATGGGGACCCCCTGTTTTCGCTTTTTGCTTTGGCATCACAACTGCTTATCACCATGTTTTTCTTTTACAATGAGGAGTTAGAGTTTTGAAGAGTCATCCGAGCCAAATTGGGAATTCAAGCCCAAAACAGTGTCTAAATGTCATAGAAGTGCTCAAAAGGTCCGGAAGACGAGGATCGCCTATGCTTTGAATCAATTCTAACACTTCCTATTTTTTAGGGATTTTTGCTTTTTTGCTTTTTCCATTTTTGGCATTTTTGGGCCAATCTGGGACCCCTATTTTTTAGGGATTTTGCTTTTTCTATTTTTAGAAAGTCAACCCTGGTCATGGAGTCAACATTTCCATTTTTAGAACCAAAATCAAGCCACCAGATGTAAAAAAATCAAAAAATCAAGCAAAAATCAATGAAAAATCAAGAAAAGCATGGAAAAGCAAAAATAATCTGGAAAAATCAAGAGGAAAAAGCATATGGCGAAGAGGCAAGCATGAAATCCATGGTGATCAAGGATGGAAAATGGTATAGTCTGGAGAAATTTGCCCATGGGAATGGCAATGGCAATGGCAAGTCCGCTTGGAAGAAGCAATGAGAATGGCTAAAGGACTTGGAAGTCCACCCTTGCCATGGAAAAGGAAATGGCAAGCATCATGGAAAGGTCGCCTAGCACATGGAAGGAAGAAGGAAAGCCCACTCCAAAGTCCGCCCAAGCCTTGATGAGACAATGGCAAGAAGTTAAGAAAGTCCCCCCAAGCCAAGAGAGGCATGGCATGAGGATCATGAAGTCCACCCAGCCAAGAAGAGGAAGGAAAATTCAAAAAAATGACTAAGTATGGATGCCTTGAGAAGGAAATTTCATGAATTTGGCTAAGTATTGGAAAAATAAAGGAGAGAATATGACAAACACATGTTGAACTTCACCTAGCCTAACATGAAGATGGCAAAAGCGCATTGGCAAATGAGCCTCCAAGTCTGCCCAAACTTGAGAAAGAATAGAAAAGGCATTAAGAATTTCGCCATGCCATGTCTTGGCTAAGATGAAGTCCACTAGGAAGTGGAAAGGCACTAGGAAAGTCCACCATGGAGATTTGGAATGAAATTCTTTAAGTCCAACCTCACTTTCAATGAAAATGGCAAAGACATTGAGAAGTCCGACCTGTCTTGGAATAAAGTCTTCAAAGTCCGCCCTAGGAAATGTCAAGAAGTTTTCAAACTCTGCCTTGCATTTTGGAAAGAAATTCACCATGGAATGAAAGCTAGAAAGTCCGCCATGCCTTGGAAAAACATTTTCCAAGTCTGCCATGGAAGTGGAAATAAATTTGTCAAGTCCGCCCAGCCTAGCATGCCTTGGAAACAAATTCACAAAGTCCACCTTGGAGATATGGAAAATGGCACAAAGTTCTGGAAGTCCGACCTAACTTTGAAAAGGAAGAAGGCAGAACATTTTGGAAGTCCGACCTAGCATGTGGAAAAACATCTACAAAGTCCGCCAAGGAGTGGAAATACATGAAGAAAGTCTGCCTTGAGGAGATGATAAGTGGAAAGACTTGCTTCCGCCTTCAAGCTTGGTAAGAAAACTTTAAAGTCCGCATCACCTTGGGAGCAACATGGAGGTACATTTATAAAGTCCGCCTAGAGAAGTGTCCAAGACATTCCAAAGTCCGCCCTCAACCATGATGGAAAATTTCTAAGGCATAAAGTGCCTAAAGGAAAGATGTGAGATGTCAAAGAGGAAGCTCCAAAGTAAGATCTCAAAGTTTTCCTAGACACTAAAAAGAACTTGGCAAAGGCATGAGAAAGTTTGCCATGAAGGTAAAGAGAAAATTCCAAGTGTTAAGTCCGACCTAGACCTTGAAGCTTGTCCAAGATGCCATGAAGTCCACCACCTCTTGGAAACAAATTCATAAAGTCCGCCATAATAAAAACATGGAATGGAAAGCATTAAGGGAAGTCCACCTACCTCATGGCAAGAAGTCTTCAAAGTCCGATGTTAAAAGAGTTTGTCAAGCAAGACTCAAAGTCCGCCCAAGGACAAAAATTCAGAAAATTGACTAAGTGTTGGAAAGAAAACAAGAAGAATGAAGAGGAATAAAGAGGAAAAGTAAAGAGGAAATGAATAAAATCCTTGTCCAAGGATGGAGTCTTAGCACAAGCCAGATTCAAAATTGAAGACAAATCCACAGGCAAAGTTCATTCGAGCATGGAGATGGCCAAAATCTTGGCTAAGTGTTGAATGGTCTACATGAAGGTGTTACAAGATGAAATTGAATAGCCAAAATTTGGCTAAGTATGGGAAATACTTCACAGAGAAAGTTCCAATTTCCTCCATTGTGGCAATAGCACAGAGGCATTCTTCTCCAAATTCAAGGCAATTGAAAAAATATTCGGACATCTTGGGGGATTTCATCAACAATCCCAGACCTATTGAAGCGATCGGGGCAACTTCTTGAAGGATTTCATCTCCTAAAGAATTAAAGACAAGCTTTCAATCAGAACCAGATGGTGACAAGAAAAGTATTCCAAACAAATTTCCATCCAAGATCAAAGCTAGGAGGAAACGAGCACAAAGGACAGAGTCATCGACAAGGAAGGATATTCTAAGGCAAGCACTTGGAAGAAAAACAAAGAGACCAAGGAAGACATCCAGCACGCTGAGGTGGCACCTCGTCATCTTCCAACCAATCAAATTGTTCCAAATCAACATGCAACAACTTTCTATTTTATTGTTGGTTTATATTTAGCAAAAGGACAAGTGTACCTGAATGTAATTTTCTTATTGGTCGAGAATGGAGTTAGTTGTGACCAACCCTAATTAGGGTTTTATTTTAATCTCGTCCGTTGATCCTAAATCAATCTTGGCCATTGAATTGTAATTGGGGAGCCTATAAATTGAGCTCGCCCCTCATTTGTAAAGTGTGGAGACAGTATATGAAATTGTAGCGTTTTGCTACTTCCGATAGTAAAAGCTCTTATGCATGATTTGCTTTGAATCACTTTTATTGTCAAGTGGTGTACAAGGTTGCATAACATCTTCAACCTTAGATTAAAATTACATATAACTTTAGATTACAATTAAAGATAGAATTTGCTTTGAATGTTTGTTAAGTGAATGCAAGATTTCATAGTTTAGATTTATGGTGAAACATTGCTCATACTTTCTTTGGATGGATGATTTTCATTCAATGCGTAAAGTTAGCTTGACCTTGTGATTGTGGATACTTAACTTCGGTCTTATTCGAAGCATGAAAATTATAATCACACCATTTGAAGATTGCACCCTGAGATGTTCCCTTCCCCGAACATGTATATTAACAGCTATCGATTGTTACAAGACTAGAGCATTTGTAGATAATATTCAACTTGTAGATGAAAGAGTGCGCTTGTAATGACCAAATTATTCAATTAATTTCTCAAATATCACCCAATTCGTTTGATCAAGGAAAATGGTGTGACATCACAGATTCACAACCAAATTGAGCAAAAGCCACAAATATTATATTGACATTCTGACTGAAAAATGCAACACTTAATATAGAACCATCATCGACTAGCAAGTTCATGATTTCCAGGACACGGAGATTAATTCAACAGACCAAACGCATACAAGTGGAATTAATTCCAAATGCACACAGATTCTGAATTAACATATTCAGTAAGTACCGAGAAATGTGTACATACCCGTCACAGCCGCTTTCAACTGATATTGCCCGATATCGGGACTTAGAGATTTGGTGTTATGAACCTCTGTTGCCGCATCAAGTGTGAATAGAAGTTCAATGCTGAGGAAATATTGCACAATGATTAAGCAAGGAATGGTTCCCGTCTGGGTCCAGTGCCAAACGGACTCGTCACTTTATTGAACAAACAAGCCGTGAATGAGTCCCGTATCAAAATGCGAAGTAAAAGTGGCCTGCACAGTTTGAGCTTGACTTCAAAGAATAAAATGCGTCCATCGCGAGTATGTCACTGGCAACAAATACAGCGGCAAACCCAACTACCACCAACGAAGATTTTAACAAGGGTTTCATATGCGATCACGCCTAGTTGAAAGATACGGTAGCTTCTGTATCATACCCGGAATGCTTATACCGCGCTAGAGTCCTAGTTTGTTTATTTCGTCTTCCACTGGAAAATATAAACTCTTCAATAGCCGCCTATGTGATTTGCAATGGAACAGAGGCATTCACATTAACTAAACCAACTAAGCAACGATTTCAAATAACCATCATTCGAAAATATATACAGATGCCACGATCAGGGTTCTCGTCCTTTCATGGCCATGAAATTCTGAGAGTTTCCGTTCTCAAGAATTCCAATTTACAAAACCAAACATAATTCAATTTTCCCGTGATGAGCAGAGAAATGTTTCGATCCCCAAATAAGCTTCGCCACCTTCCGTTGAAATAACGGATTTATTTAAAACAAGACTTTATAAAATTGAAGCAAATATTTGTTAATAACCTTTTATAAAGTCCTTAAGCATTAATTAATTAAATATTCCAAAGTCATATAAATGTAAATAAATAAGACTAAATGGATATTTAATTAATTAATTTGCAATTTGCATTTAGTGCTTCAAAAGGGACGGGGACATTACAGTCCCCCCTGCTCGGCATTGCTTGTCCTCAAGCAATTGTAGACCTGGATATTGCAATATTTGCTCGCCTTCCCAAGTGGCGTCCTCAACAGGAAGATCCTTCCATCTAATTAAAAATTCTTTGATTGTTCTGCTCCGCAACCTCCGTTCACGCACATCTAGAATAGATTCAGGCACTAAAATCAACTTTCCTTCCTCGTCCAATGGAGGAAGCTCAAGAGATGGGGTAGTATGTTGTCCAACAGCCTTTTTAAGGCATGAAACATGAAATACATTGTGGATTTTGCTTCCTGTAGGCAACTCCAACTCATACGCGACTTCACCTACCCTCCTTGTGATCTGATATGGTCCATAAAATCGAGGTTTGAGCTTTTCCGCACCACTCCGTTTCAATGTTGATTGCCTGTATGGCTGAAGTCGCAAGAATACCATATCTCTAACTTCAAACACCCTCTCAATCCTGTGCCTATCAGCGTAAAGCTTCTGCTGATTCTGAGCTCGAAGTAGATTTTCCTTGAGTGCCCTGAGAATATCTTGGCTATCCTACAGCCATTCCTTTGCCTTGGGTACTCTACTATCATCAAATGCTAGATCTATGAAAGACATAGCATCATATCCATATAGAGCTCTGAAAGGAGACATACCTATTGACATATGGTATGTTGTGTTGTAGCAATGTTCACCCAAGTGTAACCAGCGAAACCATGCCTTTTGTTGGCCTGACACATAATTGTGCAAATATCCTTCAATCCACTTGTTGACAATCTCAGTCTGCCATCGGATTGAGGGTGATAACTTGTACTAGGGGATAGCTCAGTTCCTGCCAGCCTAAATAGTTCCTGCCAAAAGATGCTGAGAAACCTGCTGTCCCGATCACTCACAATATTCCTTGGGAGCCCATGTAAACGGAATATCTCTTTGAAAAATAATTCTGCTACCTGAGGTGCCTTAAACTCAGTGGAAATAGCAAAGAAATGTGCATATTTTGTTAATCTGTCAACAATAACATAAATGCAATCTTTATTTTGAACTCGTGGCAGCCCTGTAATAAAATCCATGGATATACTTTCCCATTTCCGATCAGGAATGGGTAAAGGCTGCAATAGCCCTGCTCGTAATTTCTGCTCAGACTTGTTCTGCTAACAAGTCAAACACTCCCGAACATACTGCAAAACATCACCTTTGAGACCCTTCCAAGAGAATCTCTCCCGAACCTGTCTATATGTTTTGAAGAATCCTAGATGTCCTGCCAAAGGGGTGTCATGTATAGCCTGCAAGATCTTACTCTTCATTTTAGATTCTGGCACCAAAAATATCCCGTTCTTGTATAAAATCAAATCATCAATCACCTGATATCTGTCATCCTATAAATTCCCATCTATGATATCACATGCAAAGATATTCTTGGAATATTCTCACATGTCACTTTTGGCGAAAGATCGCAGATCGTGAAGATTGTATATCGAGACCCTCAGAGGTCGCATTAGAGGGTCATTTCGTTTGCCTGCCGCCGATTGGCAGCTTTGATCAATTGGCTTTCGCTTTGGCTCAATTCCGGAGACTTTTGCACTATTGCTATTTTGAAGGCCTCTCAAGTGCAAAATCCCCTGCCATTTTTAGCAAGATGGCTTCATGCATCCGTAATCACTTCGAGTTCTATCGAACAGGAAACGGATAAGTAACGGGAGAAATATTAATATTTAATTACATTGATTAAATATTAATTAATTAATGATTATAATATAAAGTTATAATTTAAAATTATAACTTAAGTGATTTCTCACTGAGGGGTGCGCCATCATTGAAGGGGCCAAAATTGACATTTGATTTATATTGGAATATTCAGCAGAGACTATTGAAATATTAAGAGATTAAAATATGAATATTTTATTAAAATTCCCTATCTTTAAGGAAATCGCACTTTTGAGGAATAAAGAGGTTTTTGCCTTGGGAATTGAGCATTATGCATATTTCGACTTGTTGAAAATTGATCAGTTTTGTCTGAGAACGGAGACCTTAGGGTTTCATCTCGAAATTCCTTGGAGAACGAGCCATCTCCATCGAATCAGTTCAGAGGGTGTGAGATATCACCCGATTTACTGCCAGTTGAGAAACTTCTTCATCTCAGAAGAAGTTGCAGAGCATTACAGAGTTGATACATTCAGGGGTTTTCAGAGTTGAATACAGTTGAACAAATTTCTTCAGGAAAGCGGCTATTTTTTGCCAGATTCAGGAAACCACAGAGAAGGTCGTACATTATCATTTATTGCTGTTGCTGTATTCTGGCCGTACAAACTGTACCAGGCCGTACTTCTTCAAAAAGGGGCGTATTTCACAGAATAAACAAATCGCCTTCTTTCCTTCAGATGGTCTTCACCTGTTTGGGCACCAATCACTCTGGCATCATCTGGGAACATCAGGAAGTGGGAGAGAGGAGCATTTAGTGCAGCCGTACCACTGGCAGCAGATCTGCAGGCCGTACCAGCATCATTAAGGCGAGTTCATCACCTTGTGTAAAGCGCCTTCCATATTGGCTTGATATCTTCCTCACAGGAGGCACCTACTTGTCTGGAGCAATTTGCATACATATGACGGAAGGGAAAAGAAGAGTTTGCTGTAGCCGTCCAGATCTGATTACATCAGCCTGTAGCATTTATCAGGTTCTTTCAAATCAAAACTATTAGTTTTCCATAGATGTTCTCAAAGCCACTTGTAATTTGGTCCAGTTGAATCAATAAAGGATTATTTAGCATTAGACTAATCTTTCATACCTATATTGGTATCATATTATTTTGGTTTGAATCTGTTTATCACACTTTTGCAAAATCAGTATACTTCATTTATTAGTCAAAACCTTTCCAAAATTGCAAAACCAAAAAACGCTTTAAAACCCGTTAAAACCTGGGACCAGCATTGGGAAACTGGTTTCGCATAAAGGGTCGAGCTAAATCCCGCTTAACATCCCGAGGGTTTAGTCGCTCTTCTATAGTCGGAATACCGCTTAGGTTTTTACCGGTGTATTATTCATTCACGAGTTTTGGTTGGATGTGCAATATTCTGATCTCGGCAAAATGCAGGTCAACATGGCTTCCATTAGAACGGCCAGGAAGGACTGATAGAATCAGAGTAATGTTAGGAACAGAAGTTTCTTCATAGTAACAGAGGTCGTAATGCGCGTGAGGTCTTGCATGCCTTCGAGACCCGCCCTGCTTCCAAAACGTACAAGCAGCTTGGCGCTTGTAACTTCGTGAGACTCGATACCTTCGAGGAGACCGCCACCACATCGCGGACGAAGACTGTGGAGTGTTGCGTGCCCACTAAGAGCTCAGGACAATGTCACGATACAGCAGGTCACAGCCCTCCTACCTCAACAGACAGGTTCGGCGAGGCTATAGCAGGTGAACAGCATGAGGGTTTGTTCGTTGGTACCTTTAGGACAGCGAACGACGAGTGGCAGTTAGTACCACCTGAGTTCAGCGGAAGGAATACTATTGACAGAACACCACAAAACACAAAAAGTGAAGTGATTAGCTTGTTCCAGGAGTATAGCGTTCTACCTCAGAAGATTAAAGAGAAACTTCCTTTCATGAGTTACGTGGATGTGCACCCGAGTCTTTGCCATAAGACAGAGTTGGCAAGGAAGAAATATCTCACCATAGCTCACGAGCTGTTTACACCTGAAAGGGATTGAGAATCTACACCTAGGGATGATACCACGCTTCGTCATGATGATTTGATATCTTCAGTCCCCTATGAAGAAGGCAGAAACTTATGTGATGAATTTGATAGAAGTGCTGATTTGATTAATGAACACACTAGCACAGCTTGGGGTAATAATTTGCCTACATCGTCTTTGCAGGAGGTGACTCAAGAAGTTTCTACTATTGAAGCCACTTCTGATTTTTATGACAGCATTGGCGAAACTTCGCGTGAGCATGACACAACAGAGGTTTCACACATGCAAAGTACTCCTATTGAGTTGTCGCATGAAGAGACTCAAGAGTTGGGTACGAGTGATGCAGTTGGCGTTGAGAATTTAAGTCATGGTGAATCTGATTTTTCGGATCAGACCTTTGAAAACAAGCTAGAGGATTCATATGTTGATATGGAATCCCAGGATCGTGCTTTGGATGGGCATACAGTCACTGTTGGAGTAGAAGCGTGTGAAGATACTGTCAGACCAGCAACTTCTACCGTATCAGTTGAACCATCCTTTGAGGTACCGAGCAGCAGTACCTTAAATGCTGATGTGTGCATGGATGAAAGCACACATGATGTTGCTTATCATGCGGTGAGCGATGACGGATCAGCGTCATATCATAGTGCATATGGTGAACCGGAAATCTTGTATGGGGGTCGTAAGCTTCAGAGTCCGCATCATTTGGTTGGGAAACTACAAGTGAATGATAATATGATTGCCACCGCCCTTGAGCATTTTGACGTTGCTCGTCAGATGTTGACTACCTATGGTTGGAGTCCGCCTTTGACAGATGAGCACAGTGAGAGCGGTTTCTCCCTTGCAGTGATACATGCACTCCGAGAAGCAATTGGTACGATGAAACAAAACTACCTTAAATTGCTTGCGGACAGGGATTTTCTTCTCGAGTGGGATTGCATTTGTTATGATGCATTGCAGGGAAAGGGAGAACAGATTGTTGAGCTCACTCATGAGCTGGAGGTGACTAGGGACTCATTGCATAGCACCCAGCTGGCTCTTCGAGAGTCACAGTTACAGATTGAGAGGTTTACCGTGGCGTTGAGTTTAGCACAATCTTCACCACCTTTGGATATAGTTCAGTCTTCCATGGCGGTGGTTGGTGAGGAGTATACACCCATGGTACATAGTAGTGAGGGAGATGTTGAGGATGAGGTTACATCCAGCACGGTCACAGGAGCAGTTGGTACAGATAGGATGAGTACACTAGATGAGAGTTGCAGTGAGCCACGCGTTGCACCAGGTCCTCTCGACATTAGTTCTGTGATAGGTGATGCAGGGCAGTTCATTGATAGTTCCTGTGACATGGTTGTTGATACACTGGAGAGTTGTGTGACAACCCTCGATACTTGTCCATCTTCACAGCAGATATTTAGAGTCTCATCCAGTTGGGAGATTGGTACTTGTGATGATTTGTTTCCCTCTCCTGGAAGCAAATCAGTCTTTTCATCCGATGCAGTTGACTATGATCGGCAGCTGGTTGAGCCAAGTCAAGAGTACAATTCATTTTATTATTCCAGCGATTCAGAGATGGATGATTCAGATCAGGATGGAGTGTTTGTGCAGTTTGTGAACAATCCATTATTTGAATTTGATGGTGGTTTGGTCTATGATAATCCACTCTTCGAGTTGGAGGCTGATCGTACTCTTGATACTAGTTTCAGGTTGGGTGATGATCGTAGTGTTTGGGATTGTTCCAGTGCATCGCAATTCCAAACAAGACTCACAGAGGAGTTCAATGAGGTGTACACGGTGAGGAGTGCTTACGGTTTTTCCTTTGATCCACCTGTACATGATTCGTATTCGATGCACCATACTTGTGCACAGGGTGATTCTCTCGGTACAGTTGAGGGGAGTAATTCATTATTGTGTGCAGAGTTACCATCTTCACAAGATGGGATTAGCGGATGCAGGTATTTGACTCGGCAGTTTGCGGGGTATTACTTGCAAGGACAGCAGTCCGTTTTACATCATGCCGATATGTATTTGATAGGGCTTGATACTTCTATGTCGCAGATTTTTCATACAGTTACATGGGTACAGGGCGACTATGGTGTTAGTTGGCATGATGGTTTGGACAGTTATCACATCCATGAGTATTTAGTAGAAGACAGGGAGAGATTCAGGATAGTAGATGCTTTTAGAAGTGTTTATCTCTGCATGACAGATGGATGTGGATTCATATTGTATTGGGATCCCGGTGGCGACAGCTTTGACACAGAGTATTGGGTGGGTCTCATTGTGTTACTTCACTATTCTCAACATGGTGAAGTTGGAGACAGTAGAGCGCAGTGGCAACCTGAGGAGGATCATCACGACAGACTTTCACGCTGGGTTTGGGATCCAGGTATTGATTGCGCAGTTGAGTTTTTGATGATGCTACAGGAGACAGATCGTGATGTGTGGGACATTTCACAGTTTTTTCCTTTTGGGCCTTCCGAGGATCGGAGTTTCTTTGCAGTAGAGATTGCTTGGGGACAAGCAATTTTAGGGAGGGCGGACTGTCATGTCCCCATTTT
>VDFB02199135.1:0-14966 GCA_007258455.2 Sequoia sempervirens | reverse complement strand
TTTATTTGATGCATGTTTTGTGACATCTGACCTTTTCAATGTTGAATTGCTTTGAAAACTAACCAGCAAGAATTTTATACTTTTTGCTGTAGGTTGACGTTCAGCTTGGATGGACAGTGCATCAAATACCCTGTCGAGCAGCCATGAATAGTGTTGAGTGGAATCCCAAGCACAAAGCATGTGAGTGAACTGATGATAAAAGCTCCAAAAGACAACCCAAACACTGATGGTATTCATCTGCAGGGGGTTACCAATGCTAAATTTTATAATTGTGACATTGGAATAGGTAATCTAAGTTTATATTTTATTTGAATGTTGGATTGCCATACTATTAACTTTATTTTGAGGTAAGGGGGAAAAATATTTGATTTAAATAAATAGTATAGATATCTAGAATACATTTATCTAAAGGTTCTCAAGAAATATCATTAATTTATTTTATTTGTGTGAGCATCATTTAGATGGCTCTAGGAAAATTCACCACCAGCAATTCATCCCCAACAATTCACCATCAACAATGCATCACCGTGACATATTCATTGTGTATACAATTAACCAACAACAATTCATCACCATCGTATATTCACCATGTATATTTTTTCAATATTTAAGTGGCCAAGAGCACCCAAAAAAAAAGTGCAGAGATTTTGTTGAACGTATAAAAAAACCATACGCGGTGAATATACCATGGCCATGAATTGCTGGTGGTGAATTGTATATGCGATGAATTGTTGGGGGTGAATTGCTGGTGGTAAATTGTTGGCAGTGAATTTGCCTGATACCCATCTAGATACAAAAACTTAGCGTTTGGCTTGGCTGTGACCAAAAAAACAATCTTTAATTTATATGATGGTTTAACAAAAATAGAAAAAGTTAAGAGTTGCTTTACTTTGAGAGGTTTTCTTCCTACATGGTCAAGGGGAGTTAGTATCTCTTCTTTGACTAACTTGGATAGAGTCAACTTCTTTGTTTTAGACCTCAATTCATCCAACGCCAAATTTCCTTTATTAAACCATTTTCTTCATTAAAGAGGATTACTAGTAAATCTTGTCTGAATGCTTATATAAATGCTGAGTAGAAAAATGAATAACAAAATTAATGGAAGAAAGCTTGCACACATGCACACACATATTCCTTGAATATTGTTGAAGCAGATTACCTTCTCAAGGATATAAAAGAATCGCTAAAACTAGTATGCCAATAAAATTGACATGCAGTCAATATGGTGGAAGTATAAATGCTTATTCACTGAGAACTTGATAAGCCTTGTTCACAATTTTCATGGGTTGACATTGTCCTCAGGTCAAAATAAGAAAGTTTAATTTGGTAAATAGTGAATCTAAGTTCTTATATTTTTCAAATTTCTACTTAGATGGCACTAATTTTTAGGCACTTTTCTTCTGCTTGGCTTCTAACAAATATAGCAGCTACCATGTTCTTATTTAACTCTGCAGTCACCAGACCAAGGCATGCTGAAATATGCTAAGGACATCTTACTTATTAATTTCTGTTTTCGAGTCTTACGCATGGTTTCTTGTATTTGAAGATCTTAGTTAGAGTTATGCTAATTCAAACCCAAATAAACTATGGTATAAAGCTATTTTCCAATGTGTTATACTTCCTCTGTATTGGTTCCATCATTTGGTTTTTCACATTCTTACTTTTTGGTCTGTCAAGCTTCTCAATTGGCCTGTTTCAGCCCCCATGTTATGGTCACTACAGACTTCTCTAGTTGGGTCCAACGCCTCCTCCGTTTGGGGAAAAATTTATTATTTAAAGGTACTATTGTCCTATTGGTTGATCAGCTAATCTCTTTCTCAAATTCACCTATTAATGAAACAATTAGAATAAATGAAAAATACCTTGTATGTGGGTAGAGCATTTTTTTGGATTTGAATTCTCACCCTACAAGCTTAGATTCCATGACCAAGGGGTTATTTCTTACATCAAATTTACCCTGGACTTGCATCAGGTTACATACGTGGGATGCACCACACACTTTGAGTTGGATATGTTAGTTTACCCAAATTGAACACTTAATTATGGCTCTTGGGGATTTGATTCTGGGACTGAACTTTCAAAGCCCCAGTGCTTTACCACTGGAGCTCATTCCATTGCACAAACCATAAGACATTTTTTTAAACTGGAATAATGACGGATTCATTGGAACCATCACCCACAAGAATTTTTCCTATGGCCCATACAACCTAGACATGCAGGGTAGTGCTTACAAAAGGTTAGCCATTCAAATTCCAAAACAAAATTCCAGCAAAAAAACATAGCATCAAAAAATACAAAATATCAAGAAATAGAATCCCAAAATAAGTCCTCTATTGATCATTCAGGCAAGAGGGGTATGTCAATATTACTACACCTCTTTCAACAAATAAACATACTTCTCAAATTAAGTCATGGTTAGTGGAGTTGGTGAACCATCATCAACCATCAATCAATAGCCTCTGACTTTATGATACACACGGTTCAAAAATGAAACTAAGTTTCACCTCTACTTCCTGTCTCCATGCTATTGGGCTTATGCACTTTTCACAAAATCCTATGATGGAATAATCCTCTTGTAAATGATAATACCGGAAATAATTATAATCATGATATTCTTTGTGTTTCCTCTTGTTTTTTTTATTGTGATAGTCTAATTATGTCTATGATTATGTTGTCTTTTGATCTGCAGAAACATATTGTAATGGTTGTTAGGCTTAGCATGTGTGATTGATCAAGAGAAGAGAAAAGTAGGGTAGAGTCACATACTTATGTGTTCACCCCCTAAAAATCATTTGAGTAATCATGAAGTTGTCCTTATCATCTACCAAGCCAACTGCCTTGATAATCATTGCTACATGACCCAGCCAATTGACAATCTAGTTGTATCTTCCTGGTTAAGTTGTTAGTCTCTTTCCTTGATTCAATGGATCATTGATTGGCCTATTAGATCAGCTGCAATTGTCTATATGTCTGGAAAGCATTCTCAGACTTTGCATTGGTACTCCCACTGTGTATGATGGCATTTTTCTTGGCTCCTCCAATGCATCTCAGAGCATGGACACTTGAGGATTTTGGTTGCTCATCTAGATGGTTTTCTGTTATCATCTTATGGGGTCCTCCCTCTCCTCTTATATTACTGTCATTGCATGGGGGTTTGCTTTTTTTAGAGTAGATGATGTTTATGTTTGCTTTTTGTCTAGGGCCTCGTTTTTGGTGTTAGTCCTTTGCTACTGTACCTGTTGTATGTTCTAGTCTTGTTGATCCATTTTTGGTCATTTGTGGACATTAATTTTCTTTTCTTTCTCTTTCTTTTTGTAGTGATGTTAACACAAAGAAGTCAAGAAATGAGAAAAGTAGCTAAGCAATACACAATTTGTTAGATGATACCTTCTCTTTCTCTTGCATGAAACTAAAGATGATAATCTGCTCTTGCATTGTTAACAATGGGTATGCACTAAAGCACTTAATGCATAAGATGGTCGTCAAATTAGCTAGCCTTTCTGATGAAGGCATTAAAATAGATCCATCAACAAACCTCCTTCAAAGAATCAATTCTATGGTCAATGCTTGACCTACTTGTTATCATGTTGCATAGGGATGAAGTCTAGAAAAGACAATTTTGAGATGATAAAATCTTTATTTGGGGTTGACCGTGGAAAGTTTGCAAGTTGTGGATGTAAGTCCATTGGCCAACTATAATGAGTTTCTCTTCTATGACATGCCAAATAGCTTATGACCATGGGTCTATCATGCTATGTGATGAATAATTCTATGTATTCTTTTATTTTCTATATCTTAGAGGTATCTACACTTACGCTTATGCACCTGCAAGTAGAAATGTTGTAGCACATTGTCACACTTGTCATGAAACAGGTTATTGGTATTTTCTTACGGATCTGTAAACATGTTGTAAGTTGGAATTAGACTTCTTTTATAAATTTAAGGTATGATTTATAAATATTACATTTTGATATTAGTAAATAGTACATTTTGGTATTATTTTAGTAAACATCTTTTTTATAGTTAAATTGTGGTATATTTTCTCTCATAACTTTTGTCTTAAAAATCACAGGTATGACTTCTATCATAAATCTTGATCTTGAATTTCTGGATTTGGATTTGTGGGCAACAAGGTTGATTAATCAAAGGAAGAAAAATGTATGGATGGTGAAGGTTCAGTCGACGCCTTATCTTCCTTCAAATCATGCTGAGATGTTCAAATTTTGAATTGGTGAGGAGACTTCTTTATTTGCATTTTCTTGAGCTTTCTTTCCTTGACTGCAAATAAAAATGTAATATGTAACTTCTGTCCATAATAGACCAAGCTCCATCAAAAACATGTTGCTGTGTATAATCTCTCATATTAGGCTGAATGGATTGTAGAGGGAAGAATTATATTTCATATTTTCCTTTAGTCTACAATCCAGTGTCTTCATCTCCTTTGTGTTATTTTGTCATGATATTAGTCTAAATTTCTTTTTTGCTGTGTGGTAAATTCTCTTCAGGTTATATTAGAATGGAAGAAGGCTGGGTGTCATTTATTATTGTTGGATAGGAAGTTGTCTTGATTTACTAATTAATGTTGTGCAGAGGTTGCTAGGTGCTTAGGTTTGGCTATTAATCTCTTCTTGGAGATAAGAAGATTGTCGATGGTTGCAAAATACTACAAGGTAATTCAATGCTTGAATTGGGTGTTGGATGACCTAATCTTTTGAGGTTGTCAAAGTTTGACTTTGAACTAGCGTAAGGATTCTTATTCTCATGATAATATGTTTTGATATGTTGTTAAGACTAAAAATTTCTTGGTTGGATGTAATGTACAAGGAATTCATTGTAGAAGTTGTATGGTTATTTTGTGAATATCTTTATGATGATCAGGTTATGAGTAAATTTACCTATTTGTTTTAGATATGGATCTTTATTGAAATTCAAAATATTGTTTTCTATAGGAATTTGGTGAAATATATGAAGTTGAAAAAAATTTGGAACTGGTTTTGGAATAGTTTGAGCGAGCTAAGTTAATATGAAAGAAAATATTTGTAAAATTTTTTTGGGATCACATATTTTCACTTTTGGGCTATCAAATCACCATAGTGTAGTGGCTACATATAATTGGATATTACTTTGGGGTTTTATTTGTAGATTTATTATTTTTAGTTAATATGTAGAGACTTGTGAATTTGTGGTTCTTTAAATGAATAACGCAAATGGATTTACTTGTTAAATCTAATATTGTTTGCCTGTAGGAAAATTTTGCTTTCACCCTATTGATTATCTTAAAGGAAAAATTCAACTCTCTCCAAAATTGTATCAAAATCTCGAAAGGTTGTGCTATGCTCAAAGATGATTTGGAAATCCTATCATTCATCAATAACAAAGTAGATGATTTAGTGGATTGTTACAATGAAAGGTTATCAGCCTTTGAGAGGACTAGACATAGGCACACAAGAAGAAGAAAGTTCCCACTTTGAAGTAAAATTGTCCAGTCTGGACAATTGAGTCAACTCTTTGTCAAGCTACCTTGCCACGCTTGAAAGAGTTATGCCGGTAGTTGAGTATATTCCATTAGCTTTTAGGAAAATATTAAAATTTTCTCTTTCCTAGAAATGAATCGTTTTCTCACGCCATGTTATGATGTATGTGTTGCTCATGATTGTATGAACAATCTTATAAACTAAAAATAAAAAAATATTTATTGACACTAACTTTATGAATTTGGATTATGATGCATTATTTTCTTTGTTTTTTATGAACATTATGCTTTGCGTATTTGACAACTGCTCATTGCTCCCAGCTTCATAATCATTGATAATTTCTGTCATATTTTCCATCGCATTTGGAAAAATAAAAATAAAAACTCCAATCAATAGGACGACGAGAATTTGAAAACATTGAATGTTGAAAACCACACTAAAAAAATATTTAAAATAAATAATTTATTTTTTTAATACATTTTTACATATTGTCTCTAGAAAGACAATTTTTACATATTGGCTCTTTTTTATCTCAATTATTGTCTTTAAAGAGACAAAAATACTTCTATTTCATATTGTCTTTAATATTGTTTAATATCAGATGCTTGAATTTCAGACGTTACTCACCGCACATTAATGGATTGGACCGACTAGTTTTAAGATGGATAGCCAATATCTTTAATATGAGACGTTACACATTACACCACCACCGCACAGGCAAAATAACGTCATTTTAAGTGCGAAGAGTTTTTGTTGACGAAGTTTCTTTCCTCCGCTGTGACTGAGAAGCGCCTCTCAGCGTAATAATAATCAAACCATTTGTACACTCTATGAGAACCAACCCTAAAATTGCTCCACATGAACAAATAGAAATGACTATCGCACTGGCCCATATTGGGATCAAATTTAACCAAGTGTTCAATTATGATATCGATTTCGGATTTGTACCCTTCGCGGTATTTCATTCCAAAGAATTTTTCAAGTTTTGTTTTTATTCCTCGGGCAAAAACTCGTTTTGTTAGATGTCAACGCGTGACAACTGGGAAACCGTTGAATAGCGCCGCGTTATCCACAAAGTCAATAGCACCGGCAATTTTCCTCAAATACTGGAAACGATGAGCTAAGTCAATCTAAACAGTCGGTCAATATCATAACAGCTCGCCACACGTCGCGACCGATTCTTTCATCACCAACTGCTACGCTCAATGATATCGTGTTTCATACACAATTTTTAAGAAAATTCCACGCTTCAATCTCCTTCCTTATCTTAATCTCACACCTACATAGTTACTTCGTCAAAACTCTGCACCTCAAAATTCTTATATAATCTCATCTACCCAAAAGGATTTATTCATCCATTTCACCGCAAAAATTCAGGGCAACTTTTGTTTTCTCTATTCCAGATCTCCTCAAGACCTACTCCATCATAAAATATCACTACACCTGTGTCATATTAGCTGTGGATTCTGTTGAGAACCAGTGCTAAACGTGCAGAAAGATGAGGTCTGTAATAGTAGCAGTACTTTTATTTGCTGTTGTATTGGAAACCTCCATGGCAGCAAGGCCTCTCAAGGGACAAGGTGAAGGCACACTATTATTCCAGTCAATGCCCAGAGGTTCTGTTCCTCCATCATGTGCAAGTGGGTGTAGTAACTATCGTTCCTCGAAGGGCAGAACTGGATGTCCATGTCCAATAGGTACAATTCACGTAGCAGGAGGATCCCTTGTACGTCCGAACTTTCATGGCGTGTCTTTGAGAGTTGCACAATCTACTGGTGTAGATCAACATTCTTCAACAGTATTGAAGTTTTTAAAATAATCATTTTTTTAGTTATTGTATAGTGGGTGCATTGAAATCAATGCACCGACAGTCGTCTTAACAGCTATTGGATTGTACAATCTTCTAAATGGAAGATTTACCATAGCCTTTTGTCACTAGAGCGTGCAGGAATTGAATCCTTTTGTACCAAAGTCATGGCTCTATTCTAATATTCTTTATATGGAGGTGACTCTTTTCTCTCTGAGTTGTTTCTGCTGTGAATTTACAGTGGCAGACAGCTTGAACAGATCGATGCTCTGGTTAGGCTTTATTAGAGCTCATAGCTGTAACTGTAACAGTCTTCTGTCTGTATATATCTCTGACTTTGAACTGTAATGTAAACAGAGTGGAGCTGCGTAATCAAAAGTGGTTATTTTTTTATATTTTTAACTATTACTATTTTTTTTTTCCAATCAGAGCAATATGTTTCCGCTGGAGTTTTCAGGGCTCCCAAGTAAAAATTGAAAAATACATATGGTCTTCGCCTAGATATAGGGTCTATACTTAACATACCGAATTTTAAAACTTATAATGATTTTTTTCTACAGAGTTTTAATAGTGCAATAAATTACAAAGATAATTATAACAATTTTTTAGGTTTTTATAATATTGAATATAACTTGTAATTTGGTGTAAATATGTTTCGTGTTATTTTTATGACAGATTCAACTGTAAAGGGTTTTGGGCTGTCATCTTTTGTTCACTAGTTTCATTAATCTATAAATTTAGAGATGACAATCAATGGTTATATTCGTAGGAGATTCTAGTCTTTCAATTTTACTAACAGTTAGATTATATAATCATAGAAGGCATAAAATCATGTTAGTTAAAAGTTTGGATATTTAAAGTATAAGTTGAGAAGTTATAGATTGGATATTTAAAGTGCAAGTTTGAGAAGTTATAGAAAATAAATAATAAAAATATAAATTGTAAATTATATAACGAATATTCTAATTTTAGAAATAGATTGGGGAGACTATAGGTTAGATCTAATATTGTAACTTTAGAAATAGATTAGGGAGACTATAGGTTGGATCTAATTTATTTTAGAATATGGACACTATAACAAAGTTTATGGGTGTAATTATAGAGTTACAGAGCATAGTTTCTTATTTTAGTGGTGTAGTTATAGATTTCAAGGGCATAATTGATCCTCTTAGGCATAGATATCTTATATTACAAAACAAGTTTATTTGTCTAAACTCTTTGATACATATCTTACTTGTACAATACACACATTTGCTCTCAGTGATGAAAAATCCTTAGTTGATTATGGGGATAAGTGGGGGAAAAGATTGCAATGTTAAGAAAAATACCTCAATTAATCCCATGTGTGGTGTATTTCAATCTTTAAAGAGAACAAATATTTTTTTCGGGTTTGTGTAAATCTAGTGATAAAGTAAATGTGGTATGTGCAAGATATGGTGATCATAAGATGAAACCCCAAAGGAAATTAAGATGGAGATAATTAAGGAGATGATAAAGATAACACATAAGGATGAGGGAAATAAATGGAAATGGTGTAATTCTTAGTGGGAGAGGATTAAGAAGATTTTTCAAACTTGAGATTTTGGTAGGATGAACCATATTAACTCTAATGGTTTTTCCATGACTGAAATTAATAAAATAGATTGAAAACTACAATAGAAGGAGAAAAATCACAAGGATTATATATGTCTTCAATGGCAGTAGAGGCTAGGCAATATTTCAATCATTAGTCTTCAATATTTTTCCACACTCTCTAATTGAATCATTGCAATTGACCTATGTGTGGGAGGACTAAATTCATCATTTTTTTTTTTTCAAATTTACAAGTACGTCCTTGTGTGTGTTGGAGAAAAAGAGGGCTTAAAACATGTCTATATTCAATTCTATATAAACTTACTATTTTAAATATAGTAAGGATTAGTCCAAAAAAATGTGATTAAAGTTACTTTTTAGAATTCAAAACAATAACAATAGCATTAGGTAGGACAAGTGTCAAAACACTAGTGTTTTGCAGCACAAGTGTCGTCAAAAATTTAAGATTCTAATTTCTTTAGGTAACGAAGCGAGGTGATCCTAAAGCTAGGAGCACTCCTTCTATGATTAGGGGAAAGATCAAAATTATTTGAAAATGATGCTAAAAATATAAAATACCTAAATAAGTGTAGAAACATAAGGTAGAGATTCAATTGTAGGCTATTTTTAATGCTCTATTTCCCCCTATTTGAATGAGTTAATGATAATATTTGAAGACTATTACTAATATAAAGTACAATAAGTTAAACTAATATTGCTTCATAATTCAAAATTTTATAAAGGATATGTAAAATGATATATATGGGAGAGTGCATGCTCTCAATCTTGTTCTTTAGCTTACCATTCACTTCACAAGCATGTAGCTATCATTCAATTACAAAAATAATAAAAATAAAATAGAGTAACTATATGATAAATAAGTAAATTCCACAATACAAAATGAAAGACTAATAGAAACAAATATTGAACATAAAGGAAATTTTAAAAGAAAATAGAACAATAAACACAATAAGTGTACAAAAAAAATAAAAAATAATCTACCTAGATATTATGAAAATAGTAGAGGAGAAAAGAGAGATAAGGAAACACATCAAAGACCACAAAATGGGAGAGAAGGATGTGGATTAAATTTATAGGATAAAATGTTCCTTTTTAAAGGCTTCAAAATGTTACAATTATTAAGATATGGAATGATATAAGTAGAATTCAAGTAGTATAAAAAATATTATTGCTACCAAACACTAGGGCTAAGCTAATAACATAATAAAATAAAATGGTTAAAGATGGTGTTGATGTGGTCACTACCTAGCTATATAAGGTTCCAACCTTGTACATTAGGCCACATCTACAATTAAAATATGATACTAACAGTGTCACATTTTTCCATGTGTCCTTACCAGATAATTAAAGATGTTACTATACACCAAGTGGTAACACTATAATGATCCATTAAGAAGATAATATAATTGATATGCAACCATAAATTGATTAAAAAATGGTAGAGAGGATCAATTTAATATAGATATTAAAGGGCAGAAATGAAAAATCCGAGGCATATATTGAGGAAGAGACTAAGAAAAAGAGGGTGATATATAAGAGATGCCTCCAATAGTAAAAAGTGGTTTCCCCCAAGTGATATAGATAAACTATTAATTTGTATGATAAGAATCAAGTATGAATAAGCAATATATTGACAAGAAATACTATAAGATAAGATAAAAAATGATCATGTAGGGAAGCCATAATATATAGCTAATTCGACGCTTGCAAGTCTAAAAAATTAGTGTTAAATGAGATTCCCCCAAGGTAAGGATGATTTAAATAAATTAAAAGAGGAAAATAATCAATTATGGTTCCATTGTAGTAGGGGTATCCACAATTCAGGGAACATTTGTGAAAAGAATAGATAGCTCATTTTTTTGCTAAAAATGTTTCTATTTATTGTTGAAATGATTTCTGGATTTGAACATGGGAGAATTTTTTGCATCAAAATTTCGGATAACACTCTATGATCCATCATCATGATGAAAGCAGAGAGCACAAGGAGAATTTTTTACATCTTGATGATGGATCATGGATTGTGATCCAAAACATTGATGCAATTTTTTTTCAAACAATCGATTCTAGAAATTATTTCAATAATAAACAATATGGATTGTGGAAACTTGTTATCATTAATGTTTCTATTTTACATAAAATTGATCTATTATAATACATTAATCACCAAATAATGACTTGTATGAATACAAATCATTAAGGCACGTGGTCTAGCCACCAACACTAATGGATTTAAATTCTTATTTTATCATTTTAGCCCAATAAATATTCTTGTTTGTGACTCTTCATCTACCTTATTCAATCCCAATTCAAACCATATTAAATTTTTAATAAAAGAAAATGTGTTTAATAATGAACTATCTAGCAAAGGATAGCACCATTAATATAATCATGTGATCCATTTAGATATTAGTAGTTTGAAAGATGTTGATTTCGATAAGAATCATGACAAGCATTCTTTGAGATCCACATTATTGATATCTAGCATGTTGGATATATCACAAAAGCCATAGAATAAAATCATATTTTCTAGATAAGAAATTTAAATAGGATTGGACCAAACATCATAATCACATTGAAAAATTGAATCTCAATCAAATTCTTTAAAATAATTAAATTAACCCCTTTTAGCTCCTTGCACAACAAATGGATAATATGAAGCACTAGTCCATAATTAGGTAGTTGTAGAGAAATAGAGAAAATGAAGGTTTGTAGAAGAAGTGCATATAACTAAGAAAGGAAATATATTGCTAATGATGAAGAATATAGGAGTGATGAATAAACCTAGAGGCAATTGGAATAAGAAAACAAAAGTTTGGAGAGTGTGTTGATTATGTCAAGGCTTATATTAAAATGGTTACATATTTAGTGGGAAAATGTATACAAGAACTTGCAATCATATGCATGTTGTTTGTTCCTTCTACTAGATGATTAAGTTATATGAACCCATAAATTATAGAAATGCATGTAGAATTTTGCATTCTTCAACGAGAAAGTCTAGAAGAAAATATATAGAATAATATTCAAAGAAGCATTGATGAGCACAAAGTAAAGATTCTTTTGTGAATTATATAAAATTAAATTTTTAAGATTACTATGTTAAAGAAATTGAATGCAACATTATGCATACACTTGTCTAGAGATTGTCATTAAATTTGGATGTGCATGCAGAAGGAAACATGTCTTTAAAATAAGCTATCATAATAATTGAAACCTAATGAAAAATATGGATTGTAGAAGATTGGTACTAGGATAGATCAACTTAGGATGTTCTTGGAATTTATCCTAGCATAATGGTATGAATTTGTATAAAACACAATTTTGGTAGATGTACCTAAGCTTGCATATATATAGCATGAGTTTTTTGTTCATGCTAAGAGTGTTCACTTTTTTTTCCCATTTTTTAAAACTAAATTTCTATTTATGTTATGGTATTTTTTGTTACATGATGACAAAACAGAATTATCTTGAGAAGAATTGATGCCCAATTATAACATGTGTTCTATTAGCATAAAATTTTTTCCTTCAAAGATAAATACATAAAATGTCTCAGCATGCCCAGAAGGAAGAGCAAACAGTGCTAACAGTTGAAGAAGTTCCATTAAATTTACAAGTTTCCTTTGAATTGAGAGGTACAAATTCCTCTTAAAATATGTAATGAATGGAATTATGGGGTATGCTTGTAACTTGAAAGTAGAAAAGGAAAATCTACCATCTACCCATAACTGTGAAATAGATGTGCAAAACTAATTCAAAATGAAATGAATGTGAACAAACAACATAAAGCCCTTTTGTCTCACACCCACAAATGATACTCATGAAAAGAATGAACAATAAAGTACCTCCATAGATAGATTAATCCAAATTTAAAGATTCAAAAACAAACATTTGCACAGTTTGAAGTAATAGGTAAGACACTGAAGAATAATCACAAAAGCTCAAAGTCTATTTGCAACCAAAAAAAAACATCAACAAATTCACAGATTACAAACATTTTCTTTATTTTTCCAACATCAAAATGCGAGTTCACAGTCTCTTCATTTCTGTACAATCCAAACTGTGTTTGAAAGAAAACTAAACTGCTCCTCCCTTCTTGAATAGCTGAAAAAGATTCCCCCTTAACATGAAGAAAATCACTTATATCCTCCTTTCCCACCATTTGTAACGGTTTCTTCAAATTACAATTTCGTTATAAAAAGAAACTCTTCAAGTTTCCCTTCCTTGCTTAAGCAACCCCTTCAATTCTAGTGGGCTTTTATTTAGAGAAGCTTTTTCTCTTCCTTTTTCCTTTTCACGTTTCTTCTATTCTTTTTAAACAATTTTTTATTGGTTATATTTTTCCATCTTTCAATAACCACTTCTTGGTAGCCTTTTGAAATCCTTTTGAAAGTATTTTGATAAGGATGCTAAGATTCTCCCACCTATCGATCATCTATCTTATTAGTCTTCTCAGGAAAGATAATCTAATCTTAGAAATTAAAATTATAATTCCACTATTATCGGGATCAAAATGCACCATCTATGTTGCTACCTTCAATATAAAAACACAAATGCATCAATTGTTGTAGTAAAAAAACCCCCAACAATGACCTACAAAGTATATGGAGGTAGGTTTTCAATGAACAAATTGCCTTTATTAATCCTTACTCCAACAAACTTCTGAGCAGGAAATTCATCGAGAGAGAGAAAACTCCACCCCCTGGCTTGATAGCAAAATTTTATCTTCAACAAATGACCTTATTCTGGAAGCATTCTCCAATACAACGTACTCATCCTTGCTTCCTTCTTCAGGAAATACCCCAACAAGATGTCCCCAGTATTGTTGCCAAGAGAGTGTGAAAACTCTTGAATGGAAGTATGGCAAATAATCGAGATCATAAACCTTATCTGGAGCTATTATTGTTTTAACATGTTTTGCATACTTGCGAGCAAAGTCTACATGCTCCAGTCTTTGTATCTCTCCTAAAATCTTTAATTGAAAGGTTGCCATGTCTCCCACTACATAACATAACCATGATGAGTGTTTTACACACTCTCTCAAATACTGAAGATACAAATGCACTACCTCTTTTGAAAGGAAATCTTCCACGGCAAAGTGCTGAAAATCTCCCCAAGAGCTCTCGGTTGTTAGGTCATGACTTGCATGGAACTCCTCAGTTGATTTTGATGTGATTTTGCTGGTAATCACAAGGCAGACTTACACAGCTGGATGCGAGATGGATCTTCAAATACAAAGTTTTTGAAATGGAACTTGAATTTCACTTTGCTGTAGGTTCAGACAGTGGTCCAAAACTTTGATGTTTCTTCAATTTTGGCTTTACAATGTGCAATGAACCTTCGTATAGGTTAATTCTTAAAAAAAAGAAAAAAAGGTAGGGAGGATGGAAGATTCTTGGACCTACAACTAACTATGAATAGTAATCAAGGAGTTCCTACAATGGACAGCTTCCCGAAAAACAATATTCCACTTAACGAGAAATCTCACAATCTCATGGAATTTGTGGTATCTTCTAAGGTTTACAAGTATTTCACCTTTCATTCACCATTTGCATGCATGAACAAAGATGAAAGTGAGGAGCAGCCTTGAATTTAAGCCCAGACTAACTTTACAAAGCCATCTACCATCAGCAAATAGCAAAAAGTATGGACTAAGAAGGCATCTACATATAGGAATTTTCACAACTACAAAACAACATTTCTAAAATCTATCAAAGCAAGAATACAGCTAACTAGAACAGCAATACAAATCTAAGTAAAGCATCTAACAATGGAGGTTGAATCAAGTAACATGTGAAAAACTCAAAAAATGCACCAAGTCAATGTATTTTCACTATAAATTTCTACAACATGTCTTTACAACAACTCAACTCCCTTTTCAAATGAGAGGAGAGCCCTATTTATAATGCCCAAAATTCAAATGAATGATCAAGATTAATTATCATTTTGTGGCCAAGATTCATTACAAAATAGGGTTTCACCAACCCTTAATATATTACAATTTAAAATTACACTTTGTCCTCTTCCCTATTTTGTCATCTAGTGACAACACGGTAGCTTTTTGTATTTTTGCTAATTGTTGTTTTACTGTCACTACT
>VDFB02199133.1:0-15069 GCA_007258455.2 Sequoia sempervirens | reverse complement strand
GGAACCCGATACTAGTTGGGTTTCTAAGATCTCCTCCATTTTTATTCTCAAATCGAGCTTCGAATTGCAAAATTCTCAGCAATTTTGGTGCCTCAGGGGGGAGGGTGAAAAATTATGGGTTCGGTCGAACATTTGTTCGATCGAAGAAAATAAAAGAGTTTGGCCAAATATGGGTTCGGTCGAACCCATGTTCGACTAAACCCACACACCATAGAATAAAAAAATGATTTTAAATGGGTTCGACAGAACATTCCAAAGATGTTCGGTCGAACACCCTGTTTTTAATATTAATATAAATATTAATTATATTCTTTTTAAATGATGACTTGAGAGAAAGATATGGAGGGAGTGGAGGTAGGCTGCAGGGCTTAAATTTGATGGCCATATGACCGTATTTAGAGATTTTTTGTTGTAGAATACAATCAAAATTTTAAGAAGATTATATTAGATAAAAGGAGATATTTTGGATAGACTGTCAAAATTTATATAGAATTATAATGATATATATGTTTGATTTATATATAATTTTACATACACTAAGGTATATTATAATGTTTTAAGGGCACCCTTGAATAGATAATCGTCATTAAAAAATTTGTTGACAGGCAAAGTCGACCATCAAATTTAATCCTTGGTAGAAGGGAGATACTTCAGAGAGAGAGGGTGGGGAGTGGGAGAGAGATACAGGGTAGGGGTCCTAGGGTTTAAGGGTTAAGGGTAGACGAGCTCAAGAGGGAGAGTGGGTAGGAGGGAGAGACTTTTTAGAGAGAGGGGGGAAGTGGGAGAGAGATAAAGGGTAGGCGGTGTACAAGGGTTTAGGGTTTAAGGGTTAAGGGTAGAGGGGAGAGGGGGAGAGGGGGTAGGAGTGAGTCTCTGAGAGAGAGAGGGGGGCGGAGAGAGATAAAGGGTGGTGGGGGTGTGGCCAAGGTTAAGGGAAGAGGGAGAGAGGAGAGGGGGTAGAGGGGTGAGGACTTGAGAAAGAGAGGGGAGGGAGAGAGGATAAAGGGGTGTACAAGGGGTTAAGGGGTAGAGAGGAGAGAGGGAGGAGGGGTAGGAGGGAGAGACCTAGAGAGAGAGGGGGGAGTCAAGAGAGATAAAGGGTGGGCTCTAAGGGTTAAGTGTAGAGGAGCCTCGAGAGGAGTGGGTAGGAGGGAGAGACTTGAGAGAGAAAGAGGGGGGAGGGAGTGAGAGATAGGAGGGTGGGGAGCAGGAAGGGTTTAGGTTACAGGGCTAAGGGTAGAGGAGAGGGGGTAGAAGGGAGAAAACTGAGAGAGAGAGAGGGGGAGGGAGAGACAGCTGGGCAGGGCTCTAAGAGTTGGCACAGGAGAGAGGGAGAGGGGCAGGAGGGAGAGACTTGAGAGAGAGAGGGGAGCTGGAGAGAGAGACAAAGTGTAGGAGTGCACAAGGCTGTAGGGTTTAAGGGTAGAGGGGAGAGGGGAGAGGGGAGGGGGGCAGGAGGAGAGACTCTGAGAAAAAGAGAGTGGGGAGGGAGAGAGATAAAGGGTAGGGGTACAAGGGCTTAGGGCTCTAAGGGTTAAGGGTAGAGGCAGAGAGGGGAGAGGGGGCAGGAGGGAGAGACCTGAGAGAGAGAGGGGGAGTGGGAGAGAGATAAAGGGGTAGGGCCACAAGGGCTTGTGGGCCTAAGGGTTAAGGGTAGAGGAGAGAGAAGAAGAGTGGGTAGGAGGCAGAAACTTTCAAGAGAGAGAGGGGGGAGTGGGAGAAAGATAGAGGGTAGGGGGTACAAGGGTTTAGGGTTATAGGGTTAAGGGTTTAAGGGTTGGGGTTTATTTTTTTATTTGCATTCATTTATTTTTTATTAATGTGTACAAGAATTTTATAATTATATAATACTTCTAATTTTAAAATTACATAGTTTCCCATGGAACAATTCGATGGAACAAATTATATAAGTTGTATATAAGTGTATATAATTCTTGAACTTAAGAATTGCATGAAACAAATATAAGTTGTATATAATTGTAATTTAGGAAAAAATATTTTAAAAAAAAATCACTACGTTTCAAATAATGATTGAAATCATATAATATGGGTTTACATGCAACCAAAAAAAGTGAGAGATGATGCTATCAAACATTCTTGAACTTAAGAATTTTCCATGGAACAAATATGTACATATAATTGTAATTTACACAAAATGATTTAAAACTATGTACAAGTTAAGTTATAAGTTCTCATTTGAACATGTATAGGGTTACAAGTGAACTTAAAAACCATAGATATAATCTAAGTGAAAGATTCTGGTTCAACCCGCTCTTCAATAACATGTAGAATTTTTTGATGATCATCACTATCTAGTCTCCATTTTCTTCCGCCACGTGCATGTGGAACTGCATGAAGATGTAGAGTGGCAACAATTATTAAGTGACTATATTGATATACCTTGTTATCAGGTTGATAATCAACAAAATGAATCCCATGCTGAACAAATTTGACTTGTTTTAGATATGTCCCTTGTACTACAACAGAACCTGCATGGTAAACATGAACCTAAGGTAAGACATATGAACGTGTGTGCAATATTTTCGTGCACAAGGTTTGTACAATATATATTTAATGTTTATAATGTAACATGTGCACATGTGAATACAATGTATATAAAATTTTAAATTCAAACTCACCTGTGGGAAATAACATTCCATCACTTGTTTCGGGTTCTGTTAGCTTATTCCTCTCTTCCATGCAACGTAATAAATAATAGCTAACACCTTTGATGTTTTCAGGCTCTGCTATGACTACAAAAACATCTCCTATACACCAAATTTACATAAAAAAAATATAAAAAACTTAGAAATGTTTCTAAAGATCATTAACTAGATATATATAATAATTAAATTATTGAAAACTTACACGTGTACCTTTTCTAACCAATCCTGAAATATGGTCATAATCAATTAAAATCAAAGGAATGTCTTCAAATCTTTCTTCCTTTTCTTCATCATATGTTTCTGAAACAACTAGTGGCACTGTATCCCATTTACCAACATATCCAAGTTCTTGATTGTTGCATGCATAATCAGAGTTTCCCTCAATGCACTCAGTGCAAAAACAAGAGTAATCCCTTCTGTCTAATATCCATCCATGGCTAATTATCCTAACCCTACTAAGCAATGCAAAGATCTTGTTTTTTCTACCCTCTGCATCCATGCATCGGCTCCTCTATCTACACCTAGATACATATGTACAAAAAAATTATGTGAACAAATATGTATATATATATTTTAAATTTAAATAAATTCAAATTTTATTTAATGTAATTTATACATACCTGATATCTCCCAAAACACTCTATGTGGAATGTGTCGGTTTGTTCTTGAAGATGTGCTGACCACATTTGATGCAAAGTGTTTCTTGCACCATTCAACAACATCATGTGCATTGTCTAGATGATCTTCTGGATAATTCATTTGATGCTTTCTTAAAGCTCGTTTGATGCAAGCTCCTACTCCATCATGCTCACCCTTTCCATGCCCACTCTCAAAAAAACTCTAAACATGTGGTATTTTGTAGATTTTATGATATCTACAAAGTGTATAGAATGGCCGTGAAGATTTGAATTGTGCTGCATATCCATCTAACCATACAAAATGATTTTCAAATCTTACACCCCTGCTTCTCAAATTCTCAAAAAATATTGTAAAGCAATGTTGGACAAAAAGTGTGTCATGCTCTTTATCATCACTAATATAAAAGTGATATTCTTTTTTAATGACTCATTTTTCATCTGTACTCTCAACACCATCCAATTCTGATTGTGCATGTCGATAACACATATGAACCATAATAGTGATCTGCTTTGAAAAGTAATACTCTAATTGAATCTCCTTTTGATGTACAAAGGAGTAATTTCCATGAAAGTCAACTATTGATAGGAATTGTTCCATGCGAGAGCATCTCTCAATGTTTGAATTGATGTGCTTGCCACTCTTAGCAAAAAAATGAATGATGTATGTATATCGTATCAATTTTGAAAATCTTCCATAAATTTTCCAATGGGAATCTCCTCTTCTACATAGTTCAACCTTTGTGGATTCTTTCCCAAAATGTTTGCAACTTTACATACTTAAAATTGTCAAGAAATATGTGAATAACTAATAAATCACACTTTGATTAATGAAACATTACATCAAAGAGAATCCAAATAACTTGATCTATGTGAGAAATTGAAACAAATAAACTCTCTAAAAATAGTACTTACCTCTTGCAATTTACTGTCTTTGTTTGGTCATTATCCTCATTTCTTGAAGGAAATTTAGCCAAATTTCCACGCCTCACAAATTCCTTTTATGCAGTTTATTTGAGGTCCATTTTCATGATCACATAATATAGACTTTATGAACAAACTTGCTTGTTTAGGAGGTGCATTTTGAAACCCACATCTTTCTTCTCTCATCTTTCGAAACACCTGATAGTAGAGATCAAATTCAATATGATAACGACAACAAGAAGTTTCAAAAAACTTTTTTATCTTCACAATCTTCACATAATATGGCTTTAACCTTTGAAATATTGTTTGCCCAATCTTTATATGAGGATATGTATTACAAAAGTTCATATACATCTCAAATTGTGTTATGTCTAGCCAATGTTTGATATGATTTTCATAAATACTAGGTCCAATCTTGTATCTCATAACATCTCTAGTATTTGATGATGGACGAGTCTGATCATGCCAAAAACCTGAGACCAAGTTCCTAACAACATCTTCAATCCTATTAGAATGGGGAGCTCTACACATAATTGCCCAATTGCCTTCTAAACTCTCATCCAAAAACTTTATCTTTTTCTCATATTTTATCAATGTGGTTCTACTATAACCAATTTTAGTTGAAAGTGCTGACATTTTTCTTTTTCTTGCTATATCTTGATATACAATAGATGTCAACATCACCCTTCTTGTAGTGGCCTTATCCACAGTTCGAGATCCTTTCCTAATGGAATCTAAACCCTTTTTTAACATTTTGAACAATATCCTTTTGTAGTCCCATGTGTTTCTTCTTATTTGATGCTGAATGGACACCCAACAATTGTAATGACTCTTTGAGCTCATCATGAAGAAGTAAACATGATAACAATTGGGTTTTTTCAAGTGTATCAAGATGATTGAAATGATGATTGATCATTCCATTTATAGATTTAGTCATTGACCTCTTTCTCTTATTATAAGGCTGGTTGGCATAATATTTGAGTTTCTCCATATCCATTTCAAGTAAATGATCTAAATTTCTATGAGAAATTTGTTTCCCCACCTTCTTAGCTAGTTTTATATGCTCATCCATACCAGTAGGAGGAAGTGATCCTGACCCCTCTCCAACATGCATTGTTTGAACTTGTGCCTCCTCTGTATCTTCAAGGACCATGCATTCTTGAGTTGATTCATTTGATCCAATGTCTGGATTTGGCTCAACTTGAGCATGAAAACTTCCCTTGCTTGAGCCCTTCCTACACATGTGTCACAAAATATTTTGCAAAACAAAAGTAGAGATGATGTTAAATATATGAAGTTTATGTATGCAAGCAAACAAATTGATAAAACATGATGAGCTTGGTAAGGAGAGAAGTTTGTGCTAGCTCTTTATATACTCATCCATACCAAGAGAAGGAAGTGATCTTGACCCCTCTCCAACAAGCATTGTTTGAACTTGGGTCTCCTCCCTAACTTCAAGGTCCATGTGTTCTTCAACAGATTTGTTTGATCCAATATCTAGATTTGGCTCGAATCTAGCTTGAGGAATCCCTAGAGCATAAAACATAAAAATAATTTGAGAACATTGAAGTGATGAAAATAAAAGATGAAAGACACAAAACACAAATATTGAAAAAAAAAGAATTGGCTTAAGGAATTGGAGTCAAGGATCATATAAACATTGCAACTTGCATGACCAAGATGACTTGAGGATATTTAAAAGTATTTATAGTCATTCAAGTGCAATGATGGTTAGAAACCTTCAAAGTAAAAGTCATAAACACACACTTGAGAGTGAGAGAGAGAAGAAACAAGCATGTACCTTATTTCTTTCTATGATAATTTTCCAAGTTTTGATCACTCCTCTTTTGTTCTTCTTCTTTTGACAATTTTCGTTGAGATGCATTTTTTCTTTTTCTTTGTTGTCCCATTTTCTTCTTCAACTTAAAGATGACTCTAAACAAGTTCTCTACCAACTTAGTTAAATTATCCTGCAAATTTTTCCTTTATTGATAAAAATGAAAAGTCGAGCTCCAATATTTGCCTCCTTGATAAATGTGCAAAAACTTCTCCAAAATCTGCGCTCCAAGTAAATCAAAATTATTCAAGTGTACATGGAATAACTAGATCCTAGTTTAAATGAATCAAGTAGTAAACAAACAAGTTATTTCCATTGTGATCTTTGTTGTTATTTAATTCATATAGGCATGCACAACATATCTAGTAATTTTAGAATTTTTTTAAAGTGTCAAAAATGTATATTAGATGTATAATTTGAATTGAATTTCAAGTTACTTGTCAAAAATGTATAATAGAGGTATAATTTGAATTAAATTTTCTTAATTATATTTGAATTGAATTTCAAGTTACTTGTCAAAAATGTATAATAGCTCAATATAATTTGAATTGATTTTTCTTAATTATATTTGAATTGAATTTCAAGTTACTTTGTCAAAAAGATTATATTTTGTTCTCAGCTCAATGGTTCATGCTTAAGCTAAGTCATTTACTTAAAAAATATTTATTGTGACTACATGAATGAACTTAATTATAAAATGGCATTGATTTCCCTAAAATTCTACTAGAGATCAAATGTATATTGAATATAAGGAAATGTAAGTTGTAAGAGATCATAAAATAAGAAAACATGTATGTATATTGAATATTTAAAGCAAATACATAAATATATTACGTGTAAACATGTTTAAACCATAAGCAAACACATGTACATATATGTAAAGGGATTCAATACATATAAACATAACACATATTATAAGAAAAGAGGCAAATGTATGTATATATCATATAAGAAAATATATGTACATATCATAAAAGCAAAGTGTAAGTTAGAGATCATCAAATATCAAATACTATTAAAGATCATCATATAATCAAATACATGTGGTAAAGATCAAAAATCTAGAATGCATGGCCTAATATGAATGTCTACTCCTAGACGAATGGCCATTTGAATGAGAACGATCCTGCTCTGATGGATGTGCTGAGCCTTGCAACTAAAATTGTGTACAAGATGTGTTAAATACATATAATTTATATTAAATAAATTTTATGAAAGTTATTTTTAAATGAACTTGTATTTTTAAATATCAATCTAGATCTATGCATGTACATATACACGTGTGATTATATAAAAATGTAAAACTCACATGTCCACTGATAACAAATTCATCCACAGAGTCACATCGATCATGCACACAATCTGGACCAAGGCTAGGAGTGATATGAGGTATATCCACTTGTAACAATATATATACAAATATATATCAACTTACATGAATATCTAGTTAAAAAGAAATTTAAAAAAATAATGAAAAAGAATTGAAAACATGCACATGCACACATACATGAATATCATCTGATATCGGATGACCTAAGTCCTCTAAAACAGTTGCCTCCACCATATCCACCAAACGGTCAAGCGACGAATCAACATCTGCATCCATCCGATCTATCCCATGTCGTGCCATAAATGATGAATGTAGAGGACTATGAAGGTGAGATGGCATCGGTGATGATGAACCAGAACCAATCAACATATCAGTAAAACCCATAGTCTGTGTAGCTACCATATGAATTGTAGGTGGATCCTAATGCGCACTAGTGCTTGGCTGAGAGTGATGGGATCCTAGAACTAAACGAAATCTATGTCTCAAATAATCTCTAACATGCTCTATACCGATCCCATTGTCTAATGCAATGTGGGTATATGCCTCCAATAGGTCCTTAGCCAAACAATGGAAAGTCATGCGTGACATATCTCCTATAAGTGCATCAAGCTGTGTAGGAGTAGGGATGCCGACCACTGTAAAAGGATCCATGGTGGTCCACTGTGCTAAAAATGGTGTGGATCGGGAATGTCTAGATAACAAATACTGACCTACATGATCATCAGATATCCTAGTGGTGGCAGCCGCAATGTCACCTACAGTGTCAATTGCTTCCTTTTGGGAAGCAATGACAACCTCATCTGCTATGGGGGTTAGAGATGGGGTGAGAGTAGGAGACTTGTCACCAACCAATACCCTAAACACTGGGGGTGGTCTATTTGCTCGACGATAGGTGGGCCTATCAGCAATCCTACCACGCCCCTGACCAGCATATGGTGGAATGTCCAAGTAGTTAACTTTGAGGCCCAAATGGACCTCAACATACAACTGCTGAACAAAATACAATGGAATCTAATCATTGTTTGGGTATAGACCATGTGCTGCAAGAAATCGTGGGTAGATCAATGAGGCCATAGCATGATCGACACATCTAGTGACCTGGTATCCCCTAACCTTACGCACATTTTGATAAAATGGAAAACAAGTGGCTTTTATCATTTCTTTGGTGACACTATCTTGTATTTGTTTAAGGGGAACGTCACCATGTACTTCTTCCCGCATGTGGGAAAGAATAGCAGTCACTCTATTTGGGGAATATGCACTAGCCCTCTCAAGTTCATCTTTTAGTTTTTCTAGACTATGCAATATTAACATGCATGGTTCACTATATATCCCCGGGTTTGCACCCTATGCTAATGAATCTCTCAATTTTTTTATCTCATTACTAGTATTTGCAAACAAAGAATCTGGCACAGGTGGAACATGATCTGCATTTTCCATGTTATATATATATACAAAGACACCTAAAAAACAATGAGACTTTGGTGTAAATAATATCTAGATAAAGAGAATACAAATCTAAAATAGAACTTATAATAATTCATCTACTCATCAATAATATTTTCATACCATTAACAATTTAAAAAGAATTGGAAGACAACTATAATCTATAACATAGCATTCTTAAATGGTTCAAATTTTAAATGAAACGATGAAAGAAAGAATAAGAATACAAAGATTAGTATAAAATTATTTGAAAATAATTGGGGATAAAAATATTTAATCTAATAGTTGTTAACATAAATGAACTTCAATTATATAGCCAAGAACATCAAAAAACTATAGATTGGAAAGCAAAATAAATATCTCATATTACTTCAATCAAATCTAATAAAGTTTGACTTCATTGCATACTTGTTATAAATATCTCACATGAACCAATGAAACTCAATGTGTCTCCAAATTACATAAGAAGAGCTCAAACCTAAATGTGAAGAAGAAAAAGAAATTCAAAATCCATCTTTTTGTAATGAGTTTGTTAAAATTTAAAAACATTCAAGAACTCCAAAATGGTTTGAAATTGATGTTAAAGTTTTTTTTAATGCATTAAATTCTATTGTAAATAATAGTAGGGAAAAAGATAAAAGAGTTGCTCATAGACTAATAACATCATTAGTAACAAATTAAATAATTAAAAAGGCTCAATTATTAAGGTAAACTTATCTTAAATTAAGCCTAAATCGTAAAACATTATCAAAAGTACTATCGATAAGATCATGATTAGAAACTTGTCTTATTGAAAATCATACTTGGGCTTTTAGTAGTAGGCTTCCATGAGTCGATAAGTAGCTAATTAATAGCACATAGGATGAAATTCAACAATTTTGACAATCTAACTCTAGATTTACATATGAGGTTGGAAACAACATTTTTTATACTCTACCTAGGCCATGATTTTGTTATGAGTACGGAGAGTTTATGATAGAAATACATCCATTATTGTTGAGTTAAAAGTAGGTTAAATAATATTTTTCTTAAAAAATCACTTTTATATAAATGTAGGTGTTTTGGAGAACAAAGCTATAGTATGAATAAGTGATTGACATCGATGGCTATAAATTTCAAGCTGGGGACATTCAATATAATTCATAAGGTGTTAAATAATATTAAATGCTTTAATTGTTTAGTTAGTTTTAATCAATGTTGTATGATTTATTAAACATTTTTTTAATATTTAAATGTAGGTGTTTTTGGGAGTAGCAATGATAGATCTAGCTCATTGAGAAAGGACATAGGTAGAGAGGAGGAGTGACCTTGACAAGGATTGAGACATGGATCACCTCAGGGTGGTAGATATGAGTGGAACATATCCATAGAGAAGGATAGGCGAAGAGGATAGATATAGAAAAATGTGATCAACATAGATTAAATAACAAATAAAGCATAAATCAAATACTTTAATAGTATAAAATATAAAATGTAATTGAGCATTTGTGGGTTTGCATCCCACCAAGCATGTCAATTTGTAAGCATTGAATTTAAATAAATGAGACATTGAGGAAAATAAATGTAGACTTCAAATTGAATTAAAAAATCACCTCTAATAGAGTGAAAAGATGAATTACACAAAAAATGAACTAAAATTATAATGAAATACATATTGACAAATGGATATATCTTGCAAATGATAAAATATTTATTGCCCAACTAGATAAAATATACTTGCTCAAAATTGAGACGATAAAATGATGGATTTGATCTCAATTTATAGATTTTTTATATGATGGATAAATTGCTAGGATTTGATCATGTATCATGAGTTTAACCCAATTAAAACGTGGCTACTATTATTACCTAATTAACTAATTTATTTATTTAATGAAATTTCTTAATTATTTTGATCAATGAATTGATTGAATTATTTTCAATTTTTATCTAATTTGATTAAATATGTTAAATAATTTGATTGATATATAAACTAATTTATCATAATTTTCATTGAATTATCTAGGAATAATAGATTAAATACTTGGATTTATTTTAATTTATTTCAATATTTGTGAGAGAATGATTCATTTAAATATTTGGCTAATTTATTCTACTCAAGTAACAATGGAGGCCAATTTGATCAATAGGAGAGCATTCATCCCATCCCAAAAAGGGAGTACATTTAGAGTTTGGGACTTTTTTTTCAAAATGCTGAAGAAAATTTTCAAGATTGATTGTAGTTGACCAAATTCTATATGAAACTCTCTAGTTAATGTCTCTCTTAGGTAGTGTCTTTATTTTTGTTTAATGCTATGGATCTTCTTCAAAATTATGGTTTAGTTGCTTAGTTTGTAGTAGATTATGTTTTATAAGTTCTTTTTGGACCATTCCCTAAACAATGCCATTCAGGATGATGACTTACATAATGAAAAATATTTTGTTGGGTGTTTTCTTAGACACAAATTTTTAAAGGAAAACTCTAGTTTCCTTTGTGTTTGAATTTCTTTGAAATGAACCTTGCAAGAATGGGATGAATCTTTAGCGTAAAATACAATCAATGGACATAAAATAGAATTGGGTGCTCTATTGTATGGAGAAACAATGGAGGCACATAAGGAAATTTTGTTTCTCCTCACTCATGTCCCTCACCCTCTGCTAGTTTTTGCTATATATATGTAATATATGGGCACTCAAAAAATATGTAATATATGTCTTCTTTTTAGGTTTTTTTTTTCATTTATGGTAGGTTTTCTTAATCAATTTTGTCTATATATGATTGCTACAATCCTATTTGATGGGTCTCTTGGTTTTGTCCCTACACCTTCATGATTTGTGGGTTGACATGCCCTTCTCTATTTTGTACTTTACTATGGAAATTTTTACAATAAATATTTTAATTAATTTAGGCCTTGATTGTTTTAGGTTTGAAAAGAAAAATTGATTTGATTTTGATAAAGTGTAGGAATTAACGTATCATGAATTTTGTTAATAAGTGGATGTTAGGTGTTCGGGTGGGGACCATGGTATGGATATGAATGTATGTGAGATTTAGTGTCTACAAAATCCAAAGGTAAATCAAAATATTATAAACATCAAACTTTTTTTGGAAGGATAATATAAAACCAAATCTAAACACAATATAAACATTGTAATCACAACCATACATACTATATATATGAGATTGCATACAACCATGTGTAATTTAATTTACAACCATGTAAAATTTATTCATATGTTGTTTATTAAGAAAAAATGTCATAAATTATATTTCTAGAAATAAAAAAGGATTACAAATATGGAGGGAAAAAATTAAATAATCTCAACATAGCAAGGATTTTACAAAGTGATAGATAATTTTCTCAAAAGAAAAAGGACATGTGTTGTGCACAAGACAACAAACCACTTTTTCATGTTTTTTGATGTCTAAATATTTACTTTCCATACATGTTTGTGAATACCACATAAATTGAGATGCACGATTATTTTAAACTCTTCACATGCATCTTAAAGTGGAAAAAAATGTAATGATAAAATTTGCATATCCATATTATTCCTATTGTATTTTTTGCCTCATTTTAAATATATATATATGGTGCAATATTGTGCAAAGTGGTAATAATTCCCCTAGAGTTTATGACCTATTATATAGACATAAATCAAACACTTGAACTCCATTTTTTCCTTACACACATCTTATCAAAGCATTTTTTTGACACATCCACATATCCACACATCCACTTTTCCTAATGAATCTTATGTGTATGTCTAATGGTGGCATGTGGAAGGATAAATATGGCTATTGAAAACTTTACCATTATCTTTACAACTAATTATGGCTATATGATTATCTTATTGTAATGAACCTAAGTTCATTTGATAGATATTAGTGAAGTTGAATTAGGAAGCATGGATTGTGCTTTATTATACACATTTTATGTTTAAAAATATGGGTCTAATTTTTGCGATATTGAAAGTCAGTTAAATTTCTTCAATAGTATATCCAAGGTATAGGGATATATTAGTGGTAAGAGTAGTGTAGGATAAAAAGGAGAATGTATAAAGAGGGGAAGGTCTAGAAAGGTAATGACATGGTAATGGAAGGAGAAGTTACACTATAAGGTTATATTTTCATAGGATAAGGAGGAATGGTATGAAGAATGTATATTTGTATAGGATAGTGCTAGTAGTAACAATGGTGTGAACATATATAAAAGGATGGGAGATAAGAAAAATACTAGTGGAGAGAAAGGCGGTAGGACATTGGTGGTGGATCCCATGGAAGTGGTAACTATAGTATGATAGGAGGAATCATTATAAGAGGATGAAGGGTAGATGGATGCATAGAGGGTACAACATTATTAAAATCCATTAGAGTGGTAATATTATGAATAGTATTGATTCCCTAAGGATAGCCACCTAATACATTATATACATTACTAGCCAATGAGTGAGGATATTTAGGGTGGAGAGGTGCATCAATAAGTAATTATCAATTTAGGAAAATATCTTGTTTAGCAACATATGTATCTAAATCATAGTCCTCAAATGATCATTATTTTTCATCTTCAATGTGGCTCTTTACATGGTTGTCATCACTATTAGTAAGGAAAAATGATTCAACGCCATTTTATTTGCTAGGGGTCATATTAGGAGTTAAGATGAAACCCATAAAACAAGATTTTAAAGGATATTAATTCTAACTAGATAAAAGATCAAGGAAAAACTCCTCAAACATGCAATATGCCCCAATTGCTTAGACAATGCATATTTCCTAATAATGTGTGCAACTACAAACCAATAACATGTAATGAATGGATGTAGGTGATAATAATTAAATAATCCTAATTGAACTAGGTTGTCCTTTTATATATTTAAAAAGCTGTAAGAGCATTGTATGAAATTGTAAGATGGGAATTACTTATGAAATGTTATATGACACATAAGAGAATAAAAAATGGGGGTTACACTAGAATATTGATTAGAATTATGAAAATCATCAAGATCATCTTAAATAATGGTTTTGAATATGTCAAAAATGGAGTGTCGGTTATGAGGAGGAGGATTTGAATTTTTTTGACAAGATGTAAAGCATTTGCTAAATATATCCTATAAACCAAGTCAAGGAATATGATGTTGAAATTTGTGCCAAATCTGGTGCCATTTTTAGGTCATTATTTTGGCTCATGGCTTTGGTTAAACCACACTTTCTTTATGGTTTAAATTTTTTCTATTTATGGGTGCTTGAGATGGAAAAAGCATAATGATTTTGTAGGTATCATCATGCTACTAGAAATTACTCCATATTCACATGTTTAAATGATACTACTATAATGGTATGCACATGAATATTTTATTGTAAATGATATTATTATCAAATAATATAATTGGTTCATGTTTTTGGTTGTGAGATTTTTCTTCCAAGAGGATTTTCCCATGTACATAATTATGTTATAAATTTATAATTTATACATTTTTCTTGTAGCTAAAATTAAATCTATTTATCCATAGTTTTGATTGTTGAAATGGGAAGGCATATTTCATTTACACAAGAAAGAAATGTATGCAAAATGGGGAAGCAAAATACTATATGTTGAAAATGCTTTAAAAAATTTCAAACAAATGCAATTTGAATTCAACAAATTTGAAAAAAATTGCATTTAGTGTTTCGAAGTTAAACAAATAGATGCATTTTGAACTCTAAAAAAATTGAATTTTAAATACCTAGTGCTCAATAGTGCTCGATATGCCAACTGGAATGATGAACTTTGGAGAGACGAACTTAAATTTTCTTTCACCGGAAAGAAAAACCTCTATTTGGTCGCCGTCACATTCTCGGTTCGCTACACGCACCAGGGAAAGTGACTGGTAAAGTTGAAAGTAAAAGTGACAATTGAAAATGAAAGAATTTTTGGTTTTTGTCATATTTACAGGGTTCGGTCGAACCCATGTTCGATTGAACCTATTTAAATATGATTGTTTAATTTAGGTTTTAGTGGTTTGGTCAAACCATGGGTTCAACCGAACACGTGTTCAGCCAAACCACTTGTGAGGTTTGGTCGAACCATTGGGTTCGACCAAACCCATTGAATATGGTGAAAAAAAGAGAGAAAAATTTCCTTCCTCTTGTAAATTGTAAACCACTATTCTAAAGCCACCCAGATTTCAATTGAATTTATTTGATGTGATGACATTTTCTGGTTTCAATTGTTTGTTGTGTTAATTAAAAGTATTGTTGAAGTTGTCTCCAAG
>VDFB02199129.1:0-26568 GCA_007258455.2 Sequoia sempervirens | reverse complement strand
TCACTTCTCTATTGAGACCTTTGTTGCACCAAATTTTTTTTTTTTTCTAAATGGCCTACCAATTGGCTTCATGTATTACACAAATGTATGCAAAAAATAGACCAAAATTTTCCTTAATTGACTTTCCACAACTCTTCGGCATACCCATTGCACACATAAGTTGCAATTGCTAGTATTATATTATGTTAAATATTATATTCTAATATATACTTTTGATTCCATTTTTAATTTCTTTTTTAGTGGCATATAAACAGGGTAAATTCTTGGCCCTAATTTTAATTTTAATTTCAATAAACATACTCTAAAACATTAATGGTGGAAAATCAGGGCGGGAGATTTTTAGGTTGCAACTCGCCAAATTGGAGAAGTGAAAGCTCAATACTAGCGAGGAAGAGTTTGGAGGAGTTGAAACCAACAACAATAGGTAAATGTTTCGCCCTTCAATCCTGCTTGACAACTAGCTTGCAATTTTTGTGTTTTTTGTGAGCCCAAAATTTGTTTTTGTACAATGGATTGTTTTAGATCGGGCTTTTTGGGTTTCTTTTTGGTTTTTTTATTGTAGTGTTAGAGGTTTTTGCAGTGCAGAAGGTGGAGAAATCTTTATCTAGCACAGATTTAATGGCCATGGATTCTTGCATTCCCCAGACAAATGCTCATTGTACCTCCCTCCATGGCTCATCAACAGTTAATTGCGTAGGTACCTTTTCTTTCTATTCTCATCAATTTTACTACCAATTTTTTGAGTTTTGACTGATTATGGTCTGAAACCCCCGAAACCCCCCTTAGAGGTTAGATGGCCTGCAAGATGAGACAAGTTTCTTGCATGATCATGTGTAATTCTTGGTGGATTCAAGAAGCTAACTCAAAATGAATAGGAAAGCACAAACAGTGTTAGGATATAATAGGGCATAGCGAATGACATTAAGTGTTGGCTAAAAGTGGCCTCTCGAACTAAACAAGATCTGTTCTTAATTAATCGATGAAATTTTTATTCCACTGAGATGACTCTTCCTCAATCTCAAGAAATTGAAAAGGATTTAAATCAAAAAAGAAAATAAGATGCTTGAATTCAAAATTTTGTGATGCTTTCTTGGGGGCATTGCAAATTACAGATTTCAAATCTTGTGTTCCCACCTTAAAATAATGTTCTTTCAGTTGTACTTCTCTTATCCTCCACCACTTTGAACTTCAACAATGTTGATTCCATGTTTTAACTCTTTTGGACACGAAAAGCCTAAAAGCCACATCATCAAGAAGAAAATTTTACATACAAAGTGATTTCATTGTCTACTTTGTTGCTCGCACAAGGAATCTAGCAATTAAAATCTTGATTAAGGAAGGCAACTGTTTGTTAACTAAAATCAACAAAAAATCTAATTTAGCCACTAACAATAATAAGCCCATGGCTTCTGAGCACATCAATAAAGGTCACTGTATTCCTTCTCAAATTGAAATGTATTTGTCTTAGAACTGAAAAGGTGAATCAAAATCTTAACCTATACTGGTGCAAAAGAATGATTTAACATAGCTATGACAATTTAGGAAATGATCTACAAATATCTATCTCAATTTTACTATATGCATCTATTCCCTTTGGTGCTAGAAGAGGTCTTGGTTCAAGATATACTGATTGATGACAAGTAAAATATAAAGACATCAAATAAAGAAAAAACATATAAAATAAAATCAGAAGTAATGTTAATGATGGAGATAGAAAAAAAATGTCAATAAGTTTGACAAAATTTTGGTGCAATTTATTGCCCTACAATTTAGATTTGAATTTTTTTGGTACAAGTAATACCTCCAGATCCCTTATTTTTTCATAGTTTACTAAACTCTTGATAAAATTATTGTGCACTTGTAGCTGTCCACATGCATACTGAATTTTAGTGGCTGACTAGTGCAAATTCCTGAACTTGCTAGTAGGGGTGACACCCAACTTGAATATCATATAAGGTTTAGTACACCACATGATATGTAGTGAAGTGTTATCCATGGACTTTATTCTTCCAATACATTTTCTAAAACTGTACAGGTTTATTTTAGAAAGGTAGAACATAATACATTGTTGGTATTTAATTGCAAACTTGTGCAATGATTGAGCCCATCCTTATAGATAGTACTAAGGGCCATACAGACTGTCATGCTTCTCAAAATATCCTAACTGGGTCTTAACTGCTATAAGCAGCTACCTTTCTTCGATACAAGGTGCAAATTTTTGCAAATTATTTCTATAATTGATTAACGTTGTCCCATTATTTTTGCAAATTTACAGCAATGATAGTGGAAACAATACCTAAAATGAATGGGGGAATAGGTACGCAAGAAAACTTGAGTTTTTTCAGAATCAACATGTTGACGAACCCATTCAACCCAAGTGCTCATTGATTTCTCAAATGCAGTTTCGATATCCATCTTAATGTTCACAGTATTCCCCTGCTGGAAATAACACCCCCTACCAAAATAACTATCTTCATCATAAAAACCTCTCATAAATAGATAAAAACTGTTTCTTTATTGCCATACAAAATGAACCACACACCACCTTACAGTCTTCTCATAGGTCCACCAATGTCCTGTGTTAAAGACAAGAATATCTCCATTGGCCCAAAGATTTGAAGTATAGTCCATTATATCAACCTTCAGAGTCATTCAAATTTCAGGAGATCATACTAGAGGGCAGCCCTGGTAAACCAAAAATGGTGCCCTATAATACTCTACAGTGTCAGTTATAATCTTCAAATGAGAAAGAAAATATCCCATGTGCTTTGAGATGGGATTTGCATTTACTTCAGTGAGTTAAAAAATCAAGTATAAATCAGATAAGTGAGATATATAGTGGAATTTATGTTGAGAAAAATAAGCACCTCTTCTATAATCTCTTCAAATGCCTTTCCAACTTTAGTTACTAGCTCTAATGGAACTTGATTCCCATCCATGTCAAAAAGATCACAGTTGCATACATACTCAAAAACAACAAGCAAAGAGTTCAAAGCAATACCTTGGGTGTTGTAATGTTTATACGAATAATGAATCACTGCTTGAAGGCATTATTTCATCACCCTGCATACATGATGACACATGTTTGTTACCAACATTTTGATATAATGCTATATTTTTCTTGTTATGAAAATACACCAACCTTTGCAATATTCCTTAAGAAAATTGTTATATAATTGGTTTGAGGATACCAATACATCACAATCTTGTCACATGTCTGCATGACTTATGGCCTACCATATTTTAGTGAGGGAGATTTGAAACTGAGCAATGCCCTGACTAACGCTTCCTAATACTATCACATAATTCCTCGGACTATAGTATGGTGAGACATATATTAGGAATGCTTTAGAACTCAGGAATATGATTTATAAACTAATTTCTACAGTTGAAAGCTGCAATGACTTAAATTATATATGTATTTTCTTTGGTCCCATAGATCCTATAGGGCATTCCTTGCACATAGATAAACTGGCAATCTTGAGTGAGGTAATAAGTTAAATTTATTGCAGAATAAGCTTGTTCAACATAGTAAGATTGATGTGTGTTATGCCACAAATTTGATACACGTCCATTGTAATTTCCTATATTCATTAATTTTGTGTAACCTTCAAGCAGATAATGAATTGTATAGATCTGAACCATAAATAAGGTACTCGTATGTAGTGTTAAATCTTCTAAAAAGAAAGGGTTGATGCAATTGTGATCGTGTCAACTTTTTGTACTTTGTGCTTGAAGGATTTTGTAAGAAGAGTTAAATTTACTGTTGAAGCTTGTGTACTTCAGATATTTTATTTATAGAAGTTTCCATTTTTCTTTCTTGCAAATATGTGCTTGTAGCATGTGTTCTTCAGCTAAAAGCTTCAAACTATACTCTAGTGAATTGAGCTATTGATTGATGTTACCACGAGTAAGATGTGGTTGTTCCCAAGAAAGAGGTTGATGCATACACTTCTCTGACTCTAATCTACAATTTGTTAATTCAGATAAAAACAAATGCAAAAATTCTCAATAAATATCCATTGAAATAAAATAGTTACACAAGATTTGATTTACAATATGACAACATAGTTTTATATATCTTAACCCAAAATTCCTAGAGACAATGTTCCCTATAGGCTACAGCCAATGTGCAACGAATGCATGTTTCTCTCCTCCAAAATAAGCCTCCTTTTGGAAGGTGTTTCCAACCATTTGTAAGTGCTCTTGTTTCCCCTTTTAACTACATGAACATAATTGGCTTAAGCAAGCCAAAACAGGGCTCTCAAAACAATATTCCTTTTCCCCCGATTAGGAAAATGCCATTTGATTTAAGGAAAAATGGGAAATATCACAGAGAATGTCAGAAATGCTTATCAAATTGTAATTTTTTTTCCATCCCATCATTTTCTTAATTTCTAATTTTTTTCTCAATTTTCATAATCTTCCCCAACCTATTATTTTTTGAACCCTTGTTAAATTTTTCTCATCACAATTTTTAATTATTTTAACAAAGGAACAATTGAGGTGAGGAATTTCCAGTGATCTTGTTGTATTGTAAGAAATTAGACTTTAGTAGAAACCACTCCTTCTTCTAGACTATGTGGCCATTTTAGTAGACTGGAATTTATTTTTGAAAACGATGGGTATGAACTAGATCTATCCACGATTTCTGACAAATTTGATTGCAGGTGGCAGTACAGTAAAAAAAATTTGTCCTTGGTATGAAGCATGGAACCAAATTGCATTTGATGGTCTATTTGGTTGAAAAGAAATAAACGCATTATTAAGATTTGGTTGAAAAGAAAAGAAATAAATTATAAGATATCTCAAGTCATATCACAGGAATTTAGCTAAGAACTTCAGCCATTCGAATACAAACACTGTTGCAGCAAGAGGAGACTAAAGGTTGTAGTCAATGGAGATAAGAGGTCTCAAGAATTGTTCTCACCTTAAAAGAAACCAGTGAAAAAGAAAATGATAGCACATCCATAAGGCTTATATATTATATTCCATGACATCTCACTGTCATCAAGATTTACTTTCATGGAGATTCCTAATAAAACCCAGAGACTTACGAGGCAGGTGAAATTCTAGAGAATGAATCTGAAAAGGCGTTAGGCTATTATAATGTTGTAGAAAGGGAGGTTGTGGTTGCCATCTCAAAATGGTCATTGATTTAAATCTTATAAGCATGACAGTTATAAAAGATTTAACTTTCATCATAAGGGACTTGCCACAAGAATTTCTCATAGTGGTGGATTCAAGAATTTATTTAAAAAAAATCCATATCCAATTTCCTCATTGCCAAATGAATCACAGAAAGATAGCCGATTCGTTAGCAAAATCAGATTTTAGAGAAGCCAACAGTTTAGGATTTATCAAAGGCATCCTTTTTTCATCTGGTGGAACATGAAAACAATGCTTCTATATCAAGATGGGTGAACATGGTAAAAAAAATCTGTATGACCTGCACAAATCTGTAGTGCAATCTGAATATAGCATCTTACAAAAATTACAAAGCAAGAAATGAATGCTTTTCTACCCATCATATGGAATTGCACATTGCGCTGCAAATAAGACACTAAAACAACGTATAAGCAATATTAAGGCAATTGAAAAAGTATGTATTATGTCTGTTCTTTGTGACATTATCGCCAACCATATCAAAAGAATCCAACAAACAAATTGTAAATAATTCACAAACTTACCTCAAATCTCAATGTACAACAAACAAATGTGTTCCTTTTTAGCCCACAACACAATACTCATCTAAAACCTGTTTCTACTTTGTTCTAGGACTCTTGTAGAGAAGCGACCAAATAATAGAATAATCAGATTACCTATTTTTTTGCTAGTGGTTGTTATGAAGGGCATTGCCTGCCTGCCAGATCTGGCAAGAGTATCAACCAATGAAGGTTGGTTTTGCTAAGCGGCCTTCTTTGATGGCGGTTGCCATGCACAACCACAGGAAGGATGACTCCAAGTTTCCTGTATATCAAACTACCCTGACAAACATTGACACCAGAATAAGAATTCTTATTTCAAGAAAAACTTGTTATAAATAAATAAACTTTTAGAAAACTTCTGAAAAGGATGCTCTCAAGAAGACATACAAGCTTAAAGGATGAGAAAATGACAAAGAAGGTTAATGTGACTAGAAAGCATACTTTTGGTGCAGATTCCTGATATGGGTTCCCAATGAAAATTCTGATTACACAGGCATCTCATTCCGCTATATTTTGGATCTCTTAAGCACCATGCATTTGGGCCGCATCCTTGAGAATTCTGACAAGCGGGCTCTGGTGGTGAAGCCCACTGTATTTCCACCCCCTGGCGCCATTCTCTTGCTGGAAAAGAAAAATTAAGATTGAAAATACTGTTATAAGCTCTACAACCCCTGTTCCATACATGTATTTTGTAAGAGGAGGGTGAAGCCCCAGCCAAAAATGTACAACACAGGTTGCTACTCATGTAGATTTTGGTTCCCTCGACTTAATCTGTAAAAAAATTGCCTCTCCACTATCCAAAAGAAAAACCCCTCAAATTTGATATTTTTTGCACCTCTGACCAGGGCTTACTCTTGCAATCAACCGAGCAAGTTGTGATATTCAATTCCTTGCATGTCTTTGCACTGATAATGTAGGTTTATTCATATTTCATTCTTGAATAACTTTTTCAAGAATTCCTGCATCCTTATCCAAGCTGCTGCATTTATGGATCAGGTATTGTTTGATGAGAAATTTTATTTGCGCCCTTATGATGATTGTTCTTTTTTACAGAAAGGAGGTCCATACTTAGCAATCTACCTCTGGGCATTTATGCTGGTTCTATCAATTGTGATGATGTCTTTATATCCAGTTCTTATTGCTCCACTCTTCAATAAATTCACTCCTGTGAGTATTAAACAATATGTTCATCTAGAGATAAATTTTATAAGAACCCTATTTCACTCTTCATGATGCATACTGCATAGTAGTTTAAAATTCTTTTTCTCATAGGACTGGAAAATGATGAAAACACTCTGACATCTGGTGTTTTGTGTACTGCTGTGTAGCTTCCAGAAGGACAGCTTAGGTCAAATATTGAGAAGCTAGCATCATCTCTTAAATTTCCATTGCGGAAGCTCTTTGTAATTGATGGATCAACTAGATCGACTCATAGCAATGTGAGACTGTTGACTTTCTATTACAATATTTGTTGGAACTCAGGCTGATATGTTTTATAGTTAACATTTGAGCTGCCTACATTATTATGCTTATATATCAAATGACAAGGATAAAAAAGAGACATATATTGCATGGGTGGTTTAAGTTTTTTTGAGTTGGCACTGAGATGCCTTTAGACCATATATTCAGATCCCTTTCTAAAATTTCAAATTTGCTGGACCATCTTGGAAGCCAACTAAATGTTCTGGTGTTTTCATAAAGAAAACATGATAAAAGGTACAAAAAGATGTTTTTAGTCTGATCTCTTTGAGTGTGCTGTATTGATCCTCTTGTCAGTTTCTGTTATTGTTACTGAGTTTCAGTTAACAGTTTTTTCTGAAAATGTTATCAGCTATTTTTTTACAATTCTCTGTTCTTTCCTGGAATAAAACCTGTAAGGTAGGGCAACACCATATGACTATCCTTGGTGAAGTATAAACTCCGTAGTCATCCTCATGAGAAGAGGCAAAAGAATAGTAGATATGCTACAATGACCCATAACACCACTTATCTAGGTCAAGTAGCTTTGTTATAAACTACCTCTATTGTCTAGATGCATTGCGCCCAATAACATGGTTGTACATCTCATGATATTATACTGATATATAACATCAAAACTCTTGGGTAGGGGTAGGCAAGACTAGATCATCTGTTAATGTAAAAGAACACCTTAGGTTTCTACCATATGTCATTTTCATTGATGAATTTGTTTGATGCATGTTGTCCCATGTTGCATCTTTTTCAATTCCATAGATGCCCATGTTTTTTTGAAATATTTGTGCTGACCTTACTACTTCATGCCCCGATTCTTTGGTTGATGCATATTATGATTGTATGGAGATCTATAAAGCTAAACCTTTGGATATTGGATGTCAATTTTCATCTTGTTCCTTATCATCTTGAGTAGGTTGAGGGTTTGAGCTTCCTTCACATGCAACCAACTCCTTACGCCTCAATTCATCCCACATCCCTTGTTTTTAATTTTCCCTAAAAGGTTACTTTCTTTTCTTATGCCGAACTTCATGAATTTCTTTGCACATTAAGATTATAAGTTCCCAAGTTTCTTACCAAGGGAATCCAATGACAATATCATGTCATCCATAGGTATAGGATAAAAATTACAATGCCAAACATATTCAATTATAGTTAGTTTTAAATTCGAATATACCATAACCCTATTGCCTATGTCATAGGGTTCGCTGAACTTTATGTATGAAGTTTGAATTCATTTTAATTTTCCCTAAAGTTCGCATGGAACCAAGCTCAAGCTTTTTTAATGAAAATATATTCTGCCGTTTGGAAGAGGTGAGAAACCTTGGCGGCAATGAAGTTTATCGTGCCCTGAATATGATGGTAAATGATGGAAAGGGTGCTCCAATCTTTAGTGTATAGATAATTGATGAGGTCCTCAACATCCTTCATACTCTCCATGTATTGGTGGGTGCGGTTTTGGGTCATGCATACAAGAGTTGTGCAGATAATGGAACAGTATTGGCTCACCAACTAGTTCACATTCATGGGCAACTAGGAAAATAAAATGTACCTCCACCATTCTAAAGGGCATTCCTTAGGTGCTGATGAAGAGGCCCTTGTCTTTGATGGCTACAATGATCATTGATGGTTTATTTACCCCCATTGCCATTTCTTTTGTCATCGTCTCCAATGGTTTCCAACTCCGAATGGTTTACCGACGATAGAGATAGTCATTCTCATTGGTCCTATTATTGTTGGACATCGAAGGTCACTTGTATATCCCTGAAAATGTCAATTGCTACCTCTCTTCCCTTTGCGCGTTGTTTTGAAGTTGGACCTAGGCAGAGATGGTTTGATTGAGAGACCCCCAACTCTCTACAACACATAAAAATGGCCCCTTCTATCTCCCCCCACCCAACCCTAGTGGGAACCAATACTTTGGAATGCATGTTCCAATTCACTAGGGAGGGATCTTGAGCTACAACTCCCACTACTATTTAATATTTTAAAATATTTAAATTGGTTTTTAAATTATAATATATTTATTATTTAATATATAAAATTTAACATATTTATTAATGTATCTATTAACAAATTAAAATTAAAATTTTGAACATATTTAAATTATAATGTTTTTAAATTTATTATAATGTATTCAAATTTAACATAATATTGTTTTATTTTTTAATAATTTTAATTTAATAAATGTAAAATATTTATATTAGTTTCTAAATTTAATATAATATTATTTTATTTTAATAAATAATAAATTCATTTGACTATTTTATTTTATAATATAATTTTGTTTCAAATCTATTTAGCAATGTTAAATTATTTTGACAATTTTATGGATTTATTATTTATATTTTTCTAAAATTCAAATTTATATAAGGCAAATTTAATCCCAATTTTTTTTTCGAACTTTTTCTCCTTGCCGAAGTTCATCCGAATTTTACTATTGCTGAACACAAACACGAACATGAACTCGAACCTTGTGACATAGCCCACCACCATATACATGTTTCCTTGATCTTTTTCATGGGAACCTATAAACGATTTTAAATGGTCTCTTTTTGAATCTAGAGTTCTAGACAGAAGAATGCTCTCTCTTTTAACCTGGAGCACCAGACACAAGAATGCTCTCTTTTTGGATGTTACCTAGAAATTGCAAAGTTGAAGTTTCTTTGGTTGATAACAAAAAGTTTGACCTCTTTCATTGTTCTTATATACATCTTAACTTGTTTATTTTCATTTGGACCTTCCTTCCTTTCCCATCTAGCAATGAGTGATTTTTTGGGTTCTAACCAAGTTAATTTATTCTCCCCTCATGATTGTCCGATTAATTACTTGTTTCGCTTTATAAGGTTAGCGTTTAGAAAACCTTCCACAAATAAAATAAAATTTTCATGATTTCCCTTTATCAATCTAAGTACAAAGCAATAGAGCTACACAAGTGGAACTCCACCATGGAATTAACTCTTGCTTTCTGAACTACATTCAATTTAGAATGCCTACTTTTTCTGCTTCAACTCGCATTCTCTGCCCTCATTTTAATAGTGAAGATGTGCTTTTATTGCACCATGGCATTGGATGGGTTTTGGAGATATTGCAGGTTAAGAAATAGGACTTTTGAATTTAAAGGTAGGGTAGATTTTAAAGGAAAAATTATTTTTGAAAGTGTTTTGGTCACTTTCAGATCCAAGACTGAATTTTGAATTAGAAGGTCTAAACTTTGTAATCTGGTACTTGTATTTTTAAAGGTGAACCCCTTTTTCTTGGTTGGGAAGGGTTGAAGCCTTGGGATGGCATCACCCTAGGAATTCTCACCACACAAATGTACCTGAGAATCAGACTTGGGCTAGCAGTGGTAATCTCCTGCCAATTTACTGCCAGACCACTACCCAAGAACATCATATGGTATTTGGTTCTAAATTCAGATAATCTGATTCTATCATTATTCCTTTCTTGATTTACTTTTGTGAATTGGTAAGACATAAAAATTGATGCAAAGTGTGTAGTAACTTTTGTTGCCCTTTGTTCCAGATCCAGTCTTGAGATTTCAGCTACTTGATATTGAAATGGCTAATGAAGAAGACAAAGGGATGGTGTCTCATCATCATCATCAGATTTACTATTTGACAAGCTTACAGATAGGGTATGTAGATGAATATTTTTGTAGATTACTTTAACAGAATAATTTTTCCTTTCTATGTGCATATTAGTTTTTAAAAGTTAATTGTGGCCTTGTTGGTATTTTAACAAGTATTGTGTTTCTTGCATTTGTATATAATACTATGTTGTTAGTTTATAGGCTGAGTGACTACGAATCAAATTACTGATTCAATAAATACTAAATAGTTATTCTCCTTGATTCCATTGGCAACCTGTCACAGCTGCAACCTTGAACATAGAAGGGTGTGAACGTTTAAATAACCTTCCTGATTCCATTGGCAACCTGTCACAACTGTAACACTTGAACATGGTAGGGTGTATAGATTTAAATAACCTCCCTCATTCCATTGGCAACCTGTCACAGCTGTAGCACTTGAACATAGAAATGTGTAAAGGTTTAAATAACCCCCCTGATTCTATTGGCAACCTGTCACAGCTGCAACACTTGAACATAGAAGACTGTAGAGGTTTAAATAACCTTCCTGATTCCATTGGCAACCTATCACATCTGCAACACTTGAAAATAGAAAGTTGCAGAGGTTTAAATAACCTCTCCAATTCCATTTTCAACCTCTCACAGCTGCAACACTTGAATATAATAGGAAATTTTAAAGGTTTAAATAACCTCCTTGATTCTGTTGACAATCTATCACAACTGCAACACTTAAAAATAAAATATTGTCACAATTTGAATAATCTCCTTGATTTCATTAGCAACCTGTCACAGCTGCAACACAACACTTGAACATAGAAGGGTGTGGACATTTAAATAAGCTCCCTAATTAAATAACCTCCTTGATTCCATTAGCAACCTGTCATAGCTGCAACACTTGAACATAAAAGGGTGTGGATGTTTAAATAAGCTCCCTGATTCATTTGGCAACCCATCATAGCTGCAACACTTGAACATAGAAGGGTGTGGATGTTTAAATAAGCTCCATGATTCCATTGGCAACCTGTCATAGCTGCATCACTTGAACATGGTAGGGTGTATAGATTTAAATAGCCTCCCTGATTCATTGGCAACCTGTCACAGCTGTAGCACTTGAACATAGAAGGGTGTAAAAGTTTAAATAACCTCCTTGATTCCATTGAAAATAGAATGTTAGGATGTGTTCCAGAGTGCTTCATTAATTCAAATATTTTGAGTGATTCCATGAGATGACATCTCTTTGAGGCATTTTGTCAAACAATTTAGGTGTTTTTTCTATGATTCCACATATTGCATATATGTCTACCAAAGCATATCCAACTATAACATCTGACAAAAATTCCCCTACCATTATGCTTTGGTGCAAGTTCATAGCCTGTCCAGTGTGCATGTCCAACACCAAAGAGAATGGAAAGGTCTTTTTTTTTACCCAACTACACCCTCCTATTATTTCCTTAGAAAAAAGGATGCCTAATTATTACAAGAGATTCATAGAATATCAGGTTCAGATAAAATGGAACATAGACCTCACCTGGAAACCAGAGAGTCTATTGAGTGATTGATTTTTCTTCCAAAGGTTCTCTATGAAAGAATAGATCATTGTCACTTGACTTATCCATTCCTCTTCATTTTCTCCCAATGATTTTATAACTCTAACAAAGCATTTAGACTTTTCAAAGCTTTTTAGATGAAAAATTAGATGAGCAGGCTTCTGGTAGCTTCCCATTGCTAATTCCAAGGATATAAACTCTTCCCATGGAACATTCCATAGTATTTTACATGGTATTGTAAGCATTTTATTTGATGATGGGCACTGAAAACATAGGAACAAACACTTTTATAAGTGCCTTAACCTGGCATGACAATATTTCAAAAGATGATGCAGTCTAAATGTTCCTCGTATAAATCTGACCATGCAAATTTTGAAGGTTCCATTGAAATATTTGTGCATCCAAAATGTCTCCTTTCTTCTGCAAGGTAAAGCACCATCTGCAAAGTCAACAACATACAAATCAATGTTCTCTCTTTAATAGTGCTCAGCAATACATAAGAAACTAGTGCAATTGTCCATTAATATGTCCAGATAATTTGAAGATCAATAAAGCACTAGTATGTGAATGGAAACACATTGTCATTGATGGCATGGTTTGTTGGTGTTTAGATGGTGTTGTTTCAGCGCCCACCTAGTGTCAAGCCCTTGCAGGGCTAGTGGGCTTGTGGGCCACTTTACTCGTGCACTTGGACTATTGGTTGTTAGGGGATGGGGCCCCCTGTTTGTGTTCCCACTAGCTGGGCCCGGTTAATGCCAATAACTCAAGCTGACGGCCCATTCAAAACCTCAATTTACAAAAAAAAATACATGAAACACATTAATTTACAGGTTAAAGCATAAAGGTGACATGCACTAATTTCTTGAAGAGATTCTCATTCAACCCTGATAACAAGTACAAAACTGATGAAATTATTGAATTGGGTTGTCAAAATTTTGAGGATAGATGATCCAAATATTATTTTTTTAACAGCTTTCCTATAAGATTGTTGATTTCAAAAAATTCACTCACTTGTGTTTATTAGTATTTAAAAGCTATTGTTTTATTGCCATACATATGTGTGTGTGATATCCTTATTGTAAATACATTTATATATCATAGTGAATCAAATAATTAGACTAAAACTACATTTGGCATCTGCATCCAAACACACTTGGACTGGACTATACTTACATAAGTCAACACTGAGAACCAAACCAGATTTCCAAAATCAGTAATCATGGTGTTATTGTCATTAATGTTTATATCATATTGGTATCCTCAGAATTATTACAAATGGTCAATTTACAAAACCTTAACAAATATTCCACAGATATTCTTGTTCATAAATAGATAAAATATAAATACAATAATCTGCAGGAAAGTAAAAATTCCCAAGTAAAAAGTGAAAAGGGAAATGACCTACCCAGATGTTTCCCTTTCATTATATTCTTAAAGAATTCCACTACTCTGGATGGCACGTGAGATCCTGATCCTATTTGAAACAGATTTGTTTCCAAATACCTGAAAACATGTACAACTTCCACCAATACCATGCACAGTCAAGGAAACAAAGTCCAAGACTCCACTCACAGGCTGAACAATAATACCCAAGAATGCTCTCCCAAGACCATGTACAAAACCAATAACACCATGTTCTCTTGCACTTTCCAAAGGTTTAGTTAACACTCTAGAGAAACCAAATGCCACACCTTGTGCTAAAGCCTCAGTGCCTAGTAAAATTCCATCACCAACTCCTATAATTTTCCTTGAAGAATCCTACAAAAAATCCATAAAAATGTCATATAAGGACAATGAATATGTTCATATTTCTCAAATCTGTGGATTTTTCCTCAATTTAAATATAATTTTTATGTTCACCTATTTTATACGCAACTGAAGGAATTGTCCATATGTGGAAAGTTTGGCAAGTCCTTTACTCGAAGATGCCAATGTTGAGCTTGTCATACCAAGTAAATCTACTCCAAAAAGAAAATGCAGGGGATTATGTATCAAATCTCTCCAAATCCGGTGGGTAATTGATGGTAAGACAACACTTTTTCTCATGAACACGTGTCTGTGAACAACTTTCCTAAGATGGATCTGACAAAGCAAAGAGTTGCAATGATCAGGAACATAACTTCAAATGCTGACTTGTTTTCTTTCCATTTAACATGAAGACTTGAAACAATCAATCTAAGATCACAACTATTGATCCATAAATTCGATCAGAATTATTCATATGTGGAAGTTGAATTGAGATGTTGCACTAACCTGCATTTTGACTATATTCCCAATAGTGTCAATTACAGGACTCCAAATACCAAGCACTCCATGAGGCCTCTGGGCAGGTGTTGTCTCTAGTGAAAACTTTAACCTCATTTCTGCTATATCAATCAAACTAACCCATAAAACAAAGTAGTTAAGTAAAGTTCAACCTCAATTACATTGACATTAAAAAGATTGTCCATTTTCATCTTTCAGTGATCTGAATGAGATTAAAATTGCTCTCAAATAATGCTTGAGAATAAGGAGTGCTTAAGAGCTCATTAAAAAGCTCTTCCCTTCATCTTGATCCACCCGCAACACCTTGACATAAGAGCAACAAAACAAAGTTCTTTTATATTGATGTTTAATAAAAAAATATGAAATTATTGCTTTGGAATTGCCTGAAATGCTTTTCTTTCTTGCAAAGCAGTAGATTTTGAGGTAGGAATGGAATTTTAACAGAGTGTTTGTTGTTTCCTCTCTTTAATGTGATAATTTTGTATCTTTCAATGGTCATGTATCTGGATTGCCTTTGTCAGGTTTTTGAGAGTGGGAATCCCAATGCAAAAGAAATAGTCCTTTCAAACATGGCAACAACTTTTGATCGATTCTGTTATAGTTTGAGGTTTGCTGCTTCAAATCCTCTCTATGTAATTTTTTATGCTTTAGTTCCTAAATGATGTAAAGAAAAAACAATTAACACATTACACTATATTTACTCATTTGAACAAATGCATAATTTCTTTTGTTTCTTCCTTTATTTCAGGATCCTTTCACATTTTCTAATTATCATAGAGCAATACAGGAGCCTTTTGATTACTACATGTTTGGACAAAATTACATTCGACCATTGATTGATTTCAGGTATTGTTGTTGTGATTCCCAAGAAGGTTTTAGTTCTTGTTTTTTAATCTGATAGGATTGGTTGTATCTCATAGGAGGGTTTCTGATTGTAGATTTAAGCAGTATTTGATCACCCCTAATAATATAGAGGTAGATTATTTTTCCTCATGCTTTTTCCATTGAATTTTTTTCTATTAACTATGTAGTTTTGACAAATGAACAATAAGGTTATTTTGATTTCTGAGACTAAAAATGACATCCTTGAGTAAATTTTTGAATGTAAAGGAGGTTGTCTATATGTTAGGCTTGCTAGGGGAATTGGATTGCTCAACAAGAAAATATTTCTAAATTAATTTAGCTCTAACTCTATGGGAAAGATGATAGTTTGATGGACATACACAATTCTACCTGTATGGGAGTGATGAGAGTTGGACGGAACATCTAAAGAGGTTCCAGATATGCTAGAGGAAAGCTATGAGGAAACTAAATTGATAATGTTTGAAGTTTTTTTTTCTTTCTTAGATGTTGAGTCTAATTAATAAGTTTAATGTTGTGTTGCAACTTGCAGTTGAGTATGTTGATATGATAAAGGCTAGCATTGTCGATCCTCTAAAAGTTATCAGAATTGCATTAGTTGATGCAGAAAGGTAAAACTATTTATCTTTATTATAATTAGTGGAACTTGCAACTACAATATCTGATAAAAATCTACTTCCAAATATGTTTTTGACGTGCAAATTTTGAAACCTTATTTTCAGGTTGCAGCTCCAAATTGGAGAAGTAAAAGGTGAATACCAGCGAGAAAGAGTTTGGAGGAGCCGAAACCAATAGTGGTGGGAAAGTTGTGGATTTGCAAGGGGATTAAATGGGTCGAGCCCCTATAGGAGGTCCCTTCCCTTCCAAAATGACTGCAGTTAAGGAAGGGGAAAACAATATAAGTATATGAAAATAGGAGTATTATGTTTATATAGTGTCAGTAAGTTGTACAGTGTCACTGAGACATTGAATGTAACCAATGAAATTTTGATTTGCCAATCAGGTTTAATAAAGTAAATTTTTAGAGTGGTTTTTTCTCCACTCATAAATACTATGTTGTTTGTGTTTGTGTTTGATCAATCATATTTGTTCAAGAATTTTAGTCTACATTTCATGGTGCTTCTTCAACATTTGAATATCTATGATACTTGAAGTTTATATGCATTAATTTGTGAGGATTAATTAAGTTAGATTTGATTTGTAATGACTAAAGTAATGACTTACATGACTAAATATATGACTAAATTAATGACTAAATATATGACTAAATAAATGACTACCATGACTAAATAAATGACCAGTTAACAACAATCAAATTAATGATTAAATATATGACTAAATTAATCACTAAATATATGACTAAACAAATCACTACCATGACTAAATAAATGACTAAATTAATGACTAAATCAATGACCAAATCAATGACTAAATAAATGACTAAAATAGTTTAGTCATAAATTTGGTGGTGTTATAAATGACTACAAATAAACCACTAAAATAGTCACGTGACTAAAATTAATGACTAAAGAAATGACTAAATAAATGACCAAAATCAATGACCAAATCAATATTCATCCAATGACTAGATAAATGACTAAAATAGTTTAGTCATAAATTTAGTCGAATTTATAAATGATAGAGGCAATAAACTACTAATGGTCATTGACCAAAATTAGTCATATATATGCAATTTTAGTAGTTTATTTAGTCGCTCCCATTATTGTTTTTGTACTAGTGTAATGATGATAACATTGTTGATGATACACAACAATGGGCTTATAGTCTTAAGCAACATATGAGGACTGGGAAGGATATCTTGAGATGATGATGGATTGATTAGATGTGATTGATCAAGATATTGAAGCTTAGTTTGGAAAAAAAAAAAAATTGGATGATTTGATTTTATGTTGAAGCATATGTTAGATGCGACTGATATTGATTGTTTGGATTGATGTTCGATGAAAGATAAAGCTTGATAAGGAACATCTTCTTGTCAAAATATGTCATGGGTTTCGGATTTTGATTTTTTGGCTCACAAATACTTTGACCAATTTAATTTCACATTTTCCAATGTTTGGATCACCACAGAAGTTGGAAGATATAGATCAAAAATTCTATTCTCAAGCAAGATGTAAATATCTTTCCAAGGTTCAACAATGTATGGAATGCCATCGCGATGGGTTGGATAGGAGGTGTATGGATGGATGGATAGTGTAAGTATGCAAGGATGCCATGATTATCTCAGATAAGACAAGGTGTTCGAATAGAGGATGCTCATTTGATATCGCTTCATGGTCTACTAACATCGGATAGGATAGGATCACTTTAAATGACCCATGTCAAGATGTGTTTTATCATACACCCTCAGAAGTGTATACCAAAATTTTCAAGATCAAGATAGTTTGAAAGATGGATGGATGGATGAAAATGGATTGGATAAATGGTCTATGGATGAATGGATTTATTATGGATGAGATGGATGGAATGCTAGATTTATTGGTGGATGGGACAAGATTCTTCACCTAGGTAAATCCATATGCAAGGCTGTGATGTTCTATCTTCACATTATGATTTACGTTTGCCAAGTTTCCATCATGGTACTTAACTAAAGTGCTAAATTCATAGTGGTTTTCACTAGAGGATGATTTTTATCTTTATTATTTTCATGATTTTCCATGATTTTTGGTTTTTTTGTGAAATACTTTAAGCTCATACTCAACCACCATTCAGTTTCAATGTAGATTCTTCATCATAATGTGTGACTTATATCCTACTTAAATAAGTTGCTTATAAGACACGCACTTGAAATTTCGCAACTATTGAGATTTTTGATCTACTTTGTTGATACCTGTAGTTAACTCATTTATGTATACATCAAATAGACCCGCCTTCTGTGATCCTTATGATGAAGGTTTGTTGCCAATACATGGTCAATGTAAGAACTAGATATCATGCATGGAGGCATGGATGGAGTGTGTTTAGGGATAAGAGATGGATTGGTTGATATTTTGGAACCTTTGACTCTCCAAACTTGGGAAGATGAACAATGATGAAGTGGCTATGAAGTGTGCATGAATTAGGGACCAACTACTTGATACTTTTATTTCACTTAAAGCTTGTTGTTTCTTTGTGGAATTTTTTTATGGATGTTTTTCCCTTTTTTATTATTCCCATAGTTTCTTTTGACTGATGGAGTTTGATAGGGGATAATCTTTTCTTTGTAATTTTTGGTATCCATGTATTTGATTTTTCCCTTTATCCTCTCAAAATTTTTCTTTGATAACATTTCAGGCTTTGATTTAAATCTTTCTTTCATTTTGTCCCAATTCATGACTCGGTGAGGGTGGATGAGGATTCAAGACATGGTTGGGGTTGTAGTATTTGCATTGCTTTCATCATAAGGATTCTTTGTGCTCCCTACATTGACCTTTGGTTGAGATAAAGTTGCCCCTCATATTGTGGAAGTAGTACCTTCATGCTTTTATTTTGCTTCTTTTTATATGTCATTTTTAGCAAGTATTCTCTGATAAATGACCACTACATATGATGTTATTTCAATTTTCTACTCTATTGTCTCTAGAATATCCTATTTTGTCTGACCTATTTCCTTGAGTGGATAATATTGGATATCTTCATACATGATTTCACCCTGAATTTGGGATATATCTAATACTGTTGTTGACAACTCTATTTGGTTGTAGGAATCAATAACCTATTATTTTTGTGTAATAATGTCAGGAATAAAGGGATCTTGTTCTGAATGAAGATCATCTACGTGTCCATCCATAGAAATTATCTCATGGGTAGATGGAGGAGTATGTGCTATGTGAATGTGAACATCATTTGTGACATCTCATATAGATTAGAGTGTCCATTAGATCATTGTGTATTATCTTGGAGATACGAATTCTTGATCTTGAATGATTTTGGAATTGCTTTCGACATGCTTTCGATCAAGTTCTTGACATGGTTCCATTTCAAAGGATGGATTACTTACAAAGGGTTTTTGGATATCGTCATTAGGCATGATAAGTGGCTCATTATCCTCTTGATCTTTAAGTGAATTTGGATCAAATGTTGAGTTGAGGATTTCATCAATATCTATAACCATGAGGTCAAAGGGTGCCAATATGTCTTGGAAAGGACCATTGATAGACTTTGGTGAAAGATGTTGATCAAGCTTTGGAATAAATTCTTGAGATATGTTCTTTAACTCATTAGGTGATGTAGAGACATTTTCAATATGATCATTGGTGGGATGGATTCGATTATGTCAACAAGATCAAATAATTCTAAATAATCTTTGAAATAGATATTTCAAGGATATTATTAAGTGAATTTTGACTTATGATTGAAAAGTGACTCTTGATGTATGTTGATTTGATCGCTGGATGAGGTAGAAACATCTTCAAGGTGCTCATTGATGGATAGATCTTGATCATTGTTTTCAACAATTGTGGTGGAGAGATTGTCACTATTATCACTAGTGGTTAAATCTTGATCATTTTTGTCAACAATTATTATTTCTTGATCAAGGTCTTGGATGAGATATTTGATTTGAATACAACTTGATGTTTTATGAAGATTTTCTCTATGATACTCACCATAAGATCTACCCTTATTCCAAATGGAATTTACGACAGAGTTGGAAAACACTCTACTTTAAAGAAAGATGAGTTTTATAATAATCCAGCTCTCTTAATGTTGATGTAAATTGGCTCTCCCAAAGGAGTGTATTCGTGTTTTCTATCCAGAGATTAGAACTTTGTAAAATTGGCCTCGTGGTGATTGATTTGGAGATGTGGTTATTGGACTAGGATGTAAGGATTAGGTTTCAAGGATGTTGTTGATATTGGATATCCAACCTCCTTGACATCTAGAGATAATAATTCTTGATATATTGTACCACAACTCAATTTTTGACACAATGGATTAAACCTAAAATTGGGATGTATATTTTTGCGGGAGATGTCTTGGTGATATGAATCAACAAATTTTCTAAGTATAGCAATTTGATTTTGCAAAATTTGTTCTTGATTTTGATCTTGACACCCTTGATATAGTTGATTTGGTTGTTGAGCAAGCATATTTGGAATGTATACTTGTGGTGTTTGTATGGGATCATGGGAAAATTCATTTTGGACAATGTTTTGATTTGGGATGATGTTTAGATTTTGCATTATAGGTTGACATGGAACATTGTTGTGGTTGGGAAATATATTACTTTGATTTAGGTAACTTTGATTTTGCATGAGATTACCTTGAATTGGATTGATACATTAAGTTGTCAATATATTGCTTGGATTTTGAACAAAATTGGTTTGATTTTAAATACCATCCCATAGCTCACCAAGTGTATTTGATATGTTCATGCTTGGTGTTTGTACTTTTGGTATATGCACATTTGCATAGATTTGATGATAATGTTGTTTTGCCAAGACTGTATTTACTATTTGCTGATACATTTGTACTAGGTTTTGAATTTGATTTAAATATATTATAGGGAAAGGTGTCTCGTGACTTAGATTGGGCATACTCTACTTTTTGGTATCATTTATGCCTTGTAGGAAATAATGATCCCATGGGCGACTTTATAAATGTGAGTTTTGGATAGCATTGAAATTTTTAAGGTTTTGATAGTTTGGTTGACTTAGATCACTCATGATGTATGAACCAAGTTTATATTCCATTTTTTTCTTGTTTTTTGACCTTGTTGACCTCTAAGGAATTTAGGACCAATGATGAGATGAAGGATTAAAGGGGTGAGTGATATGGGCATTTGAACTCTTAATAACTTTGGATCCATGCTAGAATTTAGTACTTGTTTTTTGATTGGTTTGATTTGGACAATGAACTTGTAGATCCCAAGATGTTGGATGTGACCTTAGGAAGAACTTGTTCAAAGGGGTGCTAATTTAACTAGAGGTATGAGAAAGGATTCATTCTCACACTCCTAACTAAATAAGGTGATTTTGATTTGGTTTAATGATGTACCCAAGTCTAGATAATGATGTTTTCAAAGCTCTAAAGTTGTTTGTGGGATGGGATGATAAATGTTTTGAATGGATGAAATGATTGGTTTTTATCCTAAATTAAGCTAAGAAGGACTTTGTTTTCATGACCAAGATAGTGAAGAACATGCTTTACCTTATGAGTAGATCAAACCAAAACACCAATGTTTTTCTTGGAAGACCGTAAGAAAAAAAGATAACAAGCACATGTGTGGAGTTAAATTGATTTAATATTGGTTAATGAATTTCTTTTACCACATTAACATCCCTTTCTTAAATTTTAAACTAAATTTCTATGTCCTCACTCTTTTTCATTCCATAAGGTCGAATGTGTGAAAATCAAAGAGTCAAGGCCATAGTTTCCCTAGGTTGACTTTGAAAAGAGTAGATTGAGATATGGTCCTAAATATTTAGAAGCACCTAAGGATAAAATCCATAGGGACAAGCAGTAACATTTGGACTCTTCAAAGATATTTTTTCTTCCAAAGGTTTTGAAATTTTGATGACTTGTTGAATGTTTATTTCAAAGTTTTAGATCCAAGAAAAGTATTTAAATAGCTCACAAATTGCACAACCCTAGGATAGAAAGGAACATATTTTTTGATTCCCCACTTGGATTTCTCCAAACATTGAGACAAAGTGAAAAAATAGAGATTTGGAAGCATTGGCTCCCCTCCATGGCACACACTTCTCGGAACCACCAAATCTGAAAATCCTAAAGATCCAGAGACCTTGAGGATTTATTCTATTTCTACTTTGAATAGTACAAATGTGGGGTTGCTTCAAAAAGACCATTCTTGCACCAACAAATTGTAAGGATTTTGGATTCTAATCAAATTGGTTCTTAGTTTGGGTAATTAGGGTCATGACACCTTGCAAGCATCGAACAAGCCACTAAATGATTTAATCAATCCTACTAGGGGCTCTTATACTTTTTACAGTGGTACCCCATTCTGAAAGACACTATATGGCTAAGGCCTACATACTATGAGGACTTGACAGATTAGTCTTATCCATTTATATATCAGCTCGAGTGAAAAACTCATTGGAGTCACCTTCGAGTTGTTCTTAGGCAGACCCCTCTAAAGGTGAAAAAAATCAAGGGAGTAAACTTGTAGTTCGACCCCCTAGTTCATGTAAAGCACAAGTGGGACCTAACACACAATAAAGTCTCTACACTGTATGGTTGTTTAATTTTAAACCAAAATTTGAAATGTGTGGGTAATTTTTAGACAACCAATGTCAATAGGCTGCTTTTGATTCTCAAGATCACCGAAAAGTGTGAGAGAACTACATACGCATTCGAGTGACACAAATTGCAAAAAAAATAACAAGAAAATGAAGGCACAAGTTGATTTTAAACCCTAAAGCAATGATTAGTTTGTTTTAAGCACCAAAGAAAAAGTGTGAAGTTGTTTGTTCAATTTTAATCCAAAATCAAAGTCTAGTAATTTTCTATTGTTCAATTTTAGCCCAACTTTGAAAAAAATCAATCAATGATTAATTTTAACCCCAAATTGATCTAGTTGGCCTAAAACAAAAAATAAAAGTAGCAATTGGATGCTCTAGAGTATTACAATAAGCATTTAAAAATGTTTTTTTCAAGTTCAAGTTCACTTTTCCAACTCAAATTCACTTGTTGTTTGATTCACATGTAAGAGAGACTACCATTGTTTCTTGATGCCAACTACAAATGATAAGAAATGAAAATGATTCCAAATCTCTGCAAATATCATTCAATAGCCATGGCTCTAAATCTGTAGAAAATCATAATATAATCTACATAAAGAAAAATTTCAAGCACGAAAAAAACCAAATGAATCTATTGAAAAGATAAAACAATATTGTAGTTTGAACACTTTGTGCCTCTAATATATTCAAATGGATCCCAAGTTATATTGACTTTATATCATGGAATATCATGTAGAACAAGATTATGGGTCTATAAATTTTGGTTTACTTGGTCTTCGATGGCAATAAACAAAAAAATGTTACATGTCAAATCAAGAATATGCAATAATCAAAAAATTCAATGTTGTATGCCACTCTATCAACTAAACAATTTCTCCTCCATGTGTACGCCTTCACACATGCCACCCAAGAAAAGATAAAGTGGGGATAAGAATAGATCGACCAACCATTAAAGTGTATTGAAATGCTTTAACTTCTTCTACACCTATCATTCATATGTGACTCAAGCAACACTCTACAACTCTTTCCATGAGAGGAATTCAAAATAGATCATGAATATATGATCCTTTCATAATCAATGTTGATTTCTTCTTACAGCCACCCTATGTAGCCATTCATTTAATGAGAATAAAAATATTAAATATCTAGAGGAAAAACAACAATGTTAATGAGAATAAATTCTATTTAATGAGAGACATTGTGAAAAGCCCTGAGTGACTGACCAATGATTGACCAAGCAATAAATGTATGCTCAAGAAAATTGAAAGTCAAGAACTGAGACATTCTGAGCAAGAGAATTTGGTCATTTTGTAGTGTTTTTTATGTTTGATTTCATTTTAACAGTTAAAGTAATGAGCTCTATTTGATTTATTAACTATTTCTATTTCTAGCCACAAATGGGTTATCCACAACTTTATACATGAGTGATTAAATGAAATGAAGTGGATTGGTCTAGCTTTACAAAAGAACATTTCAATACAACATAAACCTGTATGAGGTGAAATAATAGTTATTTGGTGTGATAGACTCAACTCAAGAGATGTCACACCAACAGAGCAGAGTGGCCAAGCTTGATTTTTAATGTGCCCAATAGCCAAGACTTTACAGTCCTACCTACTGCATCAGTCGATAATAATTACTCTTATGCCAATAAAATCCTCATATCTTGTGGATGCCACACAAAGTCGAGTGGGATTTCATCAAATTTGAGATCATTAATGCATTAAATAGTCAAGAAGAACAAATCTAAAATCATTTGATAATCCATCATTTCCACCTGAAGCAAAAAATATGGTGACCACCACTGCAATACGTCTAATAAGCAATCCACCAAATGACAACAAAATAGTGAAAAAAAGGAAAGAAGAAACCTTAAACATCAATGTGTTTTATTTTTTGAGCACCAATGTAGCACATTACTAACTAAATGCAAGACACATATCACATGTATGAGGGTATGTGCAGGATCATGATGGCCCAAAAAGTGGCGATATGATGGGAATGCGTGGGGTATGTGGCTGACGACTTGTTTTTTACCCAAAATTGATGAAACAAAAAGGGTTTTTAAAGGAGATTATCAGCTTTCCACCAATATAAATTATGCTTTACTTTGAATTTAATAAATAATTATTATTCATTTTCTATTTGAATTACAACTAAAGTCCTGATTGATATGCTAATTGAAAAACATCTATAGCTTTCAAACGATATCACATTTTTTGAATCTGAAACATGTGTCACATTCTATGTTTCACATACTATAGGATTAAAAAAATGAATTTCATCAAGTTTTGACCAAGTTAAGGTGGTTAGACATACGAGTTTTTATATTTTTAAAAAATTGTAATAAAAAAATTCATAATTAATTATTTACTTGGAAAAAAATTACAAAAAGATACGCATCACATCGGGACATGAGACCTCTAATTATATTTAAAATTTTGTAAAAAAATATTATCATTTTATTGTGGTTAGGGTGGTTAGACAGACATCTACTTCTTATTTTTTCCCTGAAATTTAAGTGCTACTGCATTAAAATTTCAAATTTTCACCAAATGGATATTTTATTTTTTTAAATAAAACTAGTAGTTTAGAAATTACATTCAATTTGATACAAATCTATTCTTACATATTTTTGAAATAATATAGATAACTTATAGAAATTTTTATGTCAAGTTTCCTAACTCTGAGTTTTTCTAAATTTTTCACCACTTAAAGGCCTATTTTTTCCATGATGATCCTGCACATACCCATGAATGAATGATGAAATATTCTGCAAGCTACCTAAGAAGAGTTAGAGTAAGCATAATCATCTGTGGCATGAAAAACAACCTTTGTAGTGGTTAACTTATTATTTTTTCCTTGAGTTACACAAATTTAATGGGATTTATGAGATCTGTTCTACTTTCATCCAGAACACCCAAGTCTACTAAGCAAATTTCTAACAAATAAACTAAAAGAGAGAAATATTATAGGTGTGAGAACCCTATAAATCTACACACATTTTAAGCTCCATAACATGGGTTAGTTCATGAAAACCTACAAATGCTCCTATGAGATAATGCACCATACTTCACAAACAAAATGACAAAATAAACTAATTGAAAGTATCAAAGAAGCACAAATGCATACCTATCCCATAGTGGATTGCTGTCACTTTATTGTGAAAAGTGACCCTTTCCCAACCCTTGACAAGATCAATCCTAAAATGCCTTGAAAATGAAGTGGACAAAATTAGCTCTCAATGTGAGGAGAGTAACTTTGCATGAATTGTGGATGATCAAATGCAAAGGATGAGTTCTCTATTTATAGGAGAGAATTATGGAGAGACATGAAAAATGGGTGAATGTGGGATAAAGATTCAACCAATAGGAAGGAGCCACTTTTCACCATGTGAATGGGCTAAGGGTGTGCAAGTTTTGGTGAATGTGCCAATAAATGACATTAGGTGCCCTTTTCAAATTTCAAATTTGGCTTGTTGGAGGGAGAAGGGGTCTTAAATTCCTAGTGGGGGACATGTAAGAGGAAAATTAATGCTATGTTAGAAGGGACAAGTCAACTTGATTTGAATTCAAATTTGAGAGAATATTCTCTATTATGCCATGTTGATGGAAAATGTAGACTTAATAAATTAATTAAAATAATTTATTTGTGCAAGTGGGAAAAGCTAGATGATGGGACTTGCATTAAGATTATATTTAATCCTGATTTAGTTAACTTAAGTGAAGATTAGGTGATTTGACCTTTTTGCTTTAGATTTATGGATTAAACTAAATAAAAAAAAGGAAATGGAAAATGATTTAAACTTAGTTAAATAAATAGTTTGATTTATGAACTAAAGGGATGATGTTAGTGCTAAAGATGAATTTATTTAATTTTAAATGGAGGACTTTTAGAAATTGAATTCTAATGAACTAGGATTA
>VDFB02199128.1:0-15973 GCA_007258455.2 Sequoia sempervirens | reverse complement strand
GGAAACACCCAAAATCCCTAACTTTGGGTAAGGGGTTTTAGGTTTCCAAAAACAAAAGGAAAAAAATAAGCACAATAATTTAGTTTCCCACAACAAAAAGGCTTGAGGCTGGGAGAAACTACCAAAGTGTTTTGAATTGTTAAAAAATGAATAGGAGGCTTCCCCCATGAATGTTGACAATGGAATTGAATTGCATATCCTGGAACATTAGGGGCTTGGAGTCCCCTGATAGAAAATACATAGTAAGAAGGTTCTTGAACCTTGAAAAGAAAAAAGACATAGTTCTGCTATAGGAGACTAAAGCTACTGAATTCACCTTAGACACCAACTTTAAATTTATTTGGAATGGATCTTCCTACTATACCACAAACCATGAAAGAGGTAGGGAATGTGCTTCTATCCTCCTCTCCAACCAATGGGCCCCACATGTGTCCAACCAAGACACCTCTCCTTGCAACAAAGCAGTTTGGGTCACACTAGAAAATGATGGTGTCAGATTGGGCATCTGCTCCATCTATGCACCCAATGACCACATGGATAGAACAAGGTTATGGCAATGGCTTATTAATCTCCCTGACATTCCCTGGATCCTGGGGTTGACTTGAACATGGTGGAGCATCTAGAAGACAAATGGGGGGAGCTAACATGTCTTGGAAATGCAGTGAAAGGCATTTTTGGGTAATGCTGAAAGCCAAGCTAAATTTGGTGGACCCGATGGAGAAATGTAAGAAGTATTTTAAGGGGCTTTGATTCACTTGGTGCAACTCACAAAAGGGTGGTAGGAGAATTTATTATAGGCTCGACATGATATATGCAAACAAATACTTCTTTACTTTCATACTAGATGAGGATATAATTAGAACAAGAGTGCAACCCTGCACCCTTTCTGACCACCACCCTATAAAAACCAGACTTTATGTAAATCAAAACAACACTAATGTTACTCAAAAACAATCTAAGTTCATCCTCAATACTCACTTATTAAAGGATGAGGATTTTAGGGACGTCATCACATCCCTCAGAGAGATTAATAACTAGATGTTGAAGGAAAGATCCGCCATTGATAGGTGGAATCAAAATGTTGAAGGTTGGAAAAAACTCTTCCAAACTATTGGAAAGAAAAGGGAAATGGATAGGAGAAAAAGAAGAGAATGAACTCTAGGAAGGCCTATTCTTGGCAAAGTCCAAAGTACAAATAGACCCAAGTGATGAACATTTGTGTGAAGAACTAGCCTTGGACAAAAAAAAACTAAGAAACATCCAAACACATAAGATTCAAGGGTTAAAAGTGAGGGCCAAACTTAATTGGATAAGTTGTGGAGACAAAGGCTCCAAATTATTTTTTAACTATATAAAGGAAAAGAACTTTAAAGAACAAATCAGAAAAATCTAGGAGGGGACAATCTATTTACCTCCCAGGAGGACATTCTAAAGTAATTCCATTCATATTTCAAAAGACTATTCACCTCTGAGGATGGGGGTGAAGGATGTCAGGACGTTAGATAATTCATAAAAAGCATCATCCCAAAGAAAATTGATAAGGAAGACATAGGAAGGTTATCAACAAATATAACTGAAGATGAGATCCAAAGGGCAATTATGTCCATGAACAATGACAAGTCCTCAAGAGGGGATGTTCTACCGGTGGAATTCTACAAAACCTTTACAGATTGGATCTATGATGATCTACTACAAGTATACATAGAATCCTTAGAGAAAGTTTCCCTAGGTAGAATTATCAACAAAGGTGTCATCAAACTAATGCCAATAGGGGGATATAAAACACTAATAAAAAAATAGAGACCTATAACACTTTTGAATGTCTCATATAAGATCTTTATCCCGAAGGGTAATCTACTAAGTCTTGTCAAAATATCCCAAATTCATTAATAAATAAGGCTCCAGATTGGATTTTCACAAGTAGATAACACTAGAAGAAGTGAAACAGGGAGTCTCTCACGCTAAACTTAAACTCTTCAGAAAAGGCCTCAGGAGCCAAAATAGCCAATGCCAAGTCAAACCTGCTAGGGTGGGAGGATTCCCCTTTGAAGTAAGTTAACAAACTTGAGTTCCAATGGGATGGCCCAAACAAGAAAGTAAGATATTTGGGAATCACATTTCATATTTTCCCCAATCTGAAGGAAATGTGGATTTGGATTAGCTCCAAGATTGAAAAAAAGATCAAGAAGGGTGTAATAGGCAGTACCTATCCCTAGTTGGGAGAATTGAAGTTTTCCAAAAGATCCTCTCCTCTTACATCATCTACTTTGCCTCAATTTGGTTCTTTAGCAGCTATCAAGTCAACGAAATCCAAAAGAGAATAAGGAACTTTCTATGATCATATGGTATGGGTAAAAGAGAGAAAAACTTTGTCAAATGGGAATGGTGTTTCCAAGACAAATTAAATGGTGGAGTTGGCCTAAAAGACTTAAGGCTACATGGTATTTCCTTAGCTGTTAATGGATAACGAAAGCTTTAGTAGGTAACGAACCTTGAAAGATCTTGGTGAGAAACAACATATTGCTTGCTACCCCAAAGCAAGCCAAGTCTTGGAAGGAGTTTCCCATTAGTGACATTCTCATTAACAAAAACCCAATGTCCCCACCTAGTTCTCCAGTTTTCAAAAGCTCGTGGAAGGCTTGGGAATTCATTAAGAATAATGTAGAATTCAAGTCTAGTAAAGTAATCATCAACAGTAACTTGAAGTGCTTGCCATATAGTTCCATTTGGTGGAACCTTGAACATAACAGTAAACCCCTAGCCCTCTTATAGGGATGCTTTGCAAAGAAATGGGCCCAAAATGGAATACATACCTTCCAAAACATGTTGTCCAAGGGGCAACTCAAAGGCTATAATGCTCTGGCCACTTAATACAATCTTCCTCCCTCTAATATAAGGACTTACAATACTCTTTTGGGTGCCTGCAACGAAGCTAAATTTCCCATAGACTCTGGTATTGGCATTGAATTGGACAATGACCTAATTTGGAAGGATGGTACTAAGTTACTTAAAATAAAGCCAAATTAATCTACAAAAATATTACCAACAATATCTTTGTCATTGAACACATCAACAGTTGTTGGGGAACCTCCTTTTCCAACAAAAATCTCTAAGGAATCTTCTATTCTGTGTGGTACAATGTTATGGAGCCTAAAAATCTTGCTTCAAATGACTCATTCTACTATGAAAAGTCCTATTTAAAATAAATTACTCTGATGTAGACATATGTAGTGTCTGCAGAACTCCCAAGTCTATTTTTCACATTTTCTTTGAATGTTTTTATGCAAAAGAAATATGGAAATTTTTTTGCAATGATCTAAAGATATGGGATATTGATAACAAAGTTAGTTAGAAATAAATTTTGTTCTACGATAAGAAATTAAACAAAGATTATGTTTTGTTATGGGATTGTATGACCATTGAGATACTATGGCACATTTGGAAAGCAAGAAACGATGATAAATTCAATGGTCACAAGAGGGAACTTACCGAGTCTTCCAAAAGACTCACATTTCTCCATGTTGCTTTACAAGTCACAATAACCATGAAAATTTCAATGAAAAAATTCAAGAGACTTCTTAGTGACGGCATTGTGACAGTCAACAAGAACGAGGTCAAATATGGACACACTTGGCATCATAATCATGAGGATGCAAAGACCTTCCTTGGGGTATTGAGGGAATTCCAGAGGGCGTTCAATGATGTAGCAGCTAGAAATGAAGGAGACCAAGGGAGGTTCAACAAGCTAGGCCTTAGATAAATGAGGAAGTACCCAAAACATAGAAGAAATCAGGTCTAATGTGATGGGGTCTACTAGAGAACTTGAATGGGGAGATAATGAAGAATTAAGCCAAAATTGCAATCGATAACCTGTCATGGGTCTACTCAATCAGCTTCTCTACCTTCAACAAAGATATGACAAATTTATATGGCTTCTTAATTCTATTTTTTATTATATCCCTACAAAAATACTATATAAATTGTATAAGGCACTACTTTCTTCTAATGTACATGAACTGTATTGCACTACCTATGCAATTTTGTAAACATCATAAAGATAGGATGTTGTAAGCTTTATGACAATAATATAATTGTGGATAACTATCAACAATAATTGTTAAAGTGTAAACAACATAGAGATATGATGTTTTAGACTCTATGATAGTCATATAACTATGGACAACTATCAATAATAACTATTAAAATGTAACCAACAATAGCTATATTTTTAACATACTATACCTAATACAAAAAAAGTTGTTAAGCCGCAATATATTCTACATCCGCTAGATAGGGAACTGGGATGTTTTTCTTAACCAAGATACAAGGCAATTTCTGAGAAAAAATGCTCCTCCACTAGTGCTCTTCCTGTCATCAACACTGCCTGCCCAATCCACATCCGTATACATTGTAAGGGTGAAATCTTCACCCCTTGGATACCACAATCCAAAATCCATAGTCCCCTTCAAATATTTCAATATTCTCTTGACTGCATTAACATGGGCTTCCTTCAGAGCTGCTTAAAATTGTGCCACTAAACCAACAACTTGCATAATATTAGGTCTTGTAGCTGTGAGGTATACCAAACTTCCAATCATGGATCTATACATAGTCTGATTTCTTGCAAGAGATTAATCATCTTTGCTCAGTTTACAACCTGTAACCATAGGAGTACTTACTAGATTACAATCTTGCATCCTGAATTTCTTTAACATCTCTTTAACATACTTGGTTTGAGAAATAAAGATCCCTTTATCTGATTGAGAAATTTGCAAGCCAAGGAAGAAAGATAGCTCTCCTAGCATCGACATCTCCAATTCCTTTTACATGTTGGAGGCGAAGTCTTAGCACATCTTATCATTGTTACCCCCAAAAATGATGTCATTGACATATACCACAACAATCAACAACTTATCTCCTTCATTCCTGATATATAGGTTGCTATCTACAACTCCTCTTTTGAAGCCTTGCCCTTGAAGATTCTTGTCTATACCAAGCCCTTAGGGCTTGCTTTAGTCCGTAAAGAGCCTTCTTCAATCTACAAGCATAATCATCATTCTCTAATAGAATGAATCCTTCAAGTTGTTTTATGTACACTTCCTCTTCCAGATTTCCATTTAGAAAAGTTGAATCGATGTCCATTTGAAACTTGGAAATTTTGAAACTTAAAAGAGCTAATAAAATTTTGATAACTTCTATTTACACAAAATGGGAAAATGTTTCTTGTCTTCTATTCCTTCAACTTGTGTATATAGCCTTTGCACAATAAGTCTTGCCTTGTTTTATTAGTAAAAGGCATTAAGCCTATATATATTAATATATTTATAAAAGTTGTACACAAGTTTATATTTGATATATTCTAACTCTCATTATTCAAATTAAAACATTGTCTCCCCCTAATTTGGCTAGAGATATACTATAACTAACTTTTTTCTATACTCCCAAAATATCCCAAAATATTACATAGCATATTCCCCTAAGATTTAACAATACACCCATATTATACAAAAATAAAATATAGCATTTCAAAACATCACTCCTCCATCTGATCCACTGGGACATCATTTTCATCCTAGTGCTCCTCCAAATTGTCTTCTGCAAGCTGAACAAATGAAATTACATTGAGGTTGAGGCCCAAATTATTTGCCTGAAGAGCATGATCATTCTAATGGAAAATTGAGGTATGAATCCCATGATACAAGAATCGTGGCTCAACATCTCCATACAAATTCACACCTTCAGGAGCATTAACACCTTGCATAGTAGCAGTAAACAAATTAGCACCTTCAGGAGAAACATCACCTTGTGCCTTACCAACAACAAGAACCCAATCCCGATGCCCAAATTCTGCAACAATCTGACTTGGAGCGACTAATTTTGGTGGGTCATGCTCATGAGTGAGAAAATATAGGACTACATTCACTCTAACATGAATTATTTCTGCAAGTTCATATTCAATTTCTTCTGAAAACTTGTTCAAGCAATCAATATAAAGTCCACCTTCTTTGTAGCTATGGTTTTCTTGATTGCAGTAAAGAGTGCCATGAAAGCAGGGATGCTTGTGAGAAAATGATGAGGGAACAACCATCCTATGTACCCTTTTCCCTTCCACATATCATATGACTGGAAAGCCCTCAAAAAGCATTATCGTGAGATATGCCTCTTGCAAATACTGATACAATAGCCAAAAGAAGCTTCTTGAAGAAATTAAAACTCAACCTCCTTCACAACGAATGCATATTCTTGTGAGAATGAATAAATGCATTTTTCCACACAAGTGATATTGGAATGCGTGCCTTGAAATTATTTTTTTAACCTTTTGTTCCTTCCCAAGTCATATGAAATCGACCTTGGCATACAAAAATAGATATAGCATGCATATTCATTATGACAATGTCAGCCGATTAAACAACAGTTTTCCAGCTATTTAACCAAAATGAGATTTTCCAAATTAGTGATAACACTAATTTCACTAGTAATTGATCAAGTTGCAAACCTTTTCTATAGCTACAACTTAAAACCTCCTACAAAAACACAATGCATTAGTGAAATAATATGAAAGTCGCATCACGCCAATTGCTCACCATATGTCAATGTGGTTTGGAAAATCCTACAATTTCAACATGGGTCACATCCTTCTAACAATTCATGACTCTTACATTCCTTTTGACATGCTCATATTTTAGATCTTTTTAGCATTTTTGATGCTTTCTGCAATATTCCTCCATGTACCTTAGGCAAAAATTCACAATCTATGAGGAGAACAAAAAATTTAATCCACACCCCATAAAGTTATCTTGTTCACTACAATTCTTAAATTTAGCAATTTTAACTTCCCTCCTCAATCACTAATTCAAACAATTGAGGGTATTGTGTTTCAATCTCATACAGACCCAAGCATTCAATTTCTTAACCATCACATCCCATGTTCGCAAGTCTATCTTCTAGTTTATTGCCCTCCTTGTATGTATGAAAAATTTGAATTTCTTGAAAAGAATCCGTTAGCATCCAAAATTTCTCCAATATGTATCATTATCTCCAATTGTGAATCTTTCTTTACAATCTTTGATAATTATAAGAGAGTCACCTTCAACATGCAACTTATGAATGTCAATGCTTCTTGCTAGTTGCAAACCTTGGAGAAAAGCCTTTACTTCTACAAGATTATTAGTGCTATTTGGAAATTGAGCTAATTTTGTACTACTAGAACAAAGATCCTTCCCAATCCTTAATTACTACTCCTGCACCAGATAAACCTAGGTTCCCCCTTGATGACCCATCAAAATTAAGTTTTGAATACTCCATTGAAGGTGACTTCCATCGAACCTTACTTCTGTCAATCTTTAATCGAGGAGCTAGAAATTGGGCCCCTTTGAATGGTAAGGATATAAACTCCCAATTTTGTAATAGCTAGTTATCCCAAGCTGTGAACAATGAAGAAAAATTCTTATAACCTTGAACATATGAATTAACTACTTATGAGATTGATTTTTCAATTTTATGCTTAATTTGTTGAGTTGTCTAGGATTGTTGTCTAAAAATTCATTTATTTCTTTCCCACCACAAACTCCAAATTACTAGGACTGGTGCAACTCTCCATATGCAGGGAAAAAAAATACTTATATAGAACTAGCCATGTAGAAAACAAGTCCCATAATGTCAAAGGCAATCGAAAAAATATATGCAATTTGAACTTAATAAACTTCTAACACTCTTGTTCCACCTCACATTCTACAAACAAGTGGTCTAGTTTCTCATATAATTGTTGACATAGCACACACTTAAAAGGCTCAAAAAATCCCAATTTACTTAATCAGTCACTTGTTAGAACTCTTTTCCTTAAAGAAAGCCATGCAAAACTACTTGCCTTAGGAAGGGCCATTGAGTTCCAACAGAATGAATATGCTTTGTGAGATTAATTTTGGTGCACATTAGTTATGATGGACTTGTAACCTTGCTTTAATGTGTAATTACAATCTTTAGAAGGCACTCATATTAACCTATCTGAGTTTCCTGAAAGGAAGACAATCCTCTCCTGAAGAAATTTTTGTAAGGTAAGCTTCTAATTAGATGTTATAGTTGGGTTTGAGAAACCCTTCCATATAACTCTCCCTATTAGAGGATCAATATTGTCAACATAATCCTTTAGCTTGTTGCCCCACATACCTATTAAAATTTTCTTTAATGGTTGTAGCTCTTGAATTGAATTCAAAGGAGGCTATCCATTCCATGAGTCTTTCTGAAATTGCACACTTTCCCCATTATTGACCTCCCAAGACAAAAATGGAATAATAACTTCCCTGCATGCTATTAAAAAATTCCATATAACCGACCCACTTTGAGGGTTTGATATACTTAGTATTGTAGTTGGATTATCCTCATCCAAACACTTAGCTTGCATTATAATACACCACCTCAAATTTGGCTTTTGATACATTCATCACACCAACTTAGCTCCAAGGGCCAAGTTCCTTGCTGTTAGGTTATGGATGCCTACTCCACCACTATTTTTATTCATACACATATTTTCCAAAGATACCAATGGAACCTTGTTTTTCTCATCCATATTTCCTCTCCACACAAATTTTTTAATGAGATTCTCAATTTGCTACATGACTCCTTTTGGTGCCTTCAAAATAGACTTGAAATAATTTGGAACGACTACCAAAAATGATTTAACCATCAAGATGTGACCAGAAAAAGATAACCATCTAGCCTTCCAAGAAAGAATTCTAGATTTTATTCTATCTATTATTTTATGCCAAACTATAATTTATCTCCCAAAAGGAATTCCAGATATGCATAAGGGAGTTTTGGTTTGAAACCCAACAAATTTACTAGCTTCTTTTTGAGAGAGGTGGCTTTTTATTAAAAATGTAAATTTTGGACTTAGAAGCATTTACTTTTTGACCCGAAGCAGAGGAATATTTCTCAAGTACCTATTTGACTTGTGTTGCCTCTAGCAAAGAGGATTTTCCAAATAAAAGGGTATCATCTGCAAATAAAGAGTGTGTTGCTACAATACTTATATTTGGAATGGGTACTCCCTGCCATAACCCTTGACTATGAAACTTTTTTATTGTTCTGCTTAGCACCTTTTCCATTATAATGAATAAAACTAGAGACGGAGGATCCTCCTTGAGTGAGTGAAAATCCAACTAGAGACCCATTGACAATTAGTGAAAAATTAGCCCCTAACAAGCACGAGAGCGAATCCATTTTACACCATTTAGAAGAAACCCAAATTTTTGAAGAACATGAATCAAGGAACACTAATCTACTTTGTCATATGCCTTCATCATATCCGGCAATTATGAATGAAGGCATATTATGGTATTTAGGAATATAGCAATTCATGGGCTATAGGTGCCTTTAGGGTCTCTCTTCCGGGCACAAAACCTCATTGTTCATGAGATATTACTTTTGATATAAGAGGTTGAATTTTGAGATAGATAGACTTAGTGAAGATCTTATATATGGTATTACATAAGGAAATTGGCCTAAATTCTGCAAAAAAAATTGGCTCTTTTACTTTCAGGATAACTGCAATGTGAGTTGTGTTAAACTGCTTGAGCATAGTGCCTGATTTCCTAGATTCCTCTAGTGCTAGTAGAATATAAAAACCAACAAAATCCCAACATTTCTGAAAAAATAAAGTAGTAAACCCATCTGGCCCTGGAGCCTTATCAAGTGCTAATGAGAATACAACATTCTTGATCTCATCAAGGGTAAAAAGCTCCAATAACTGATCATTCTCCTCTTTTTGAGTTAACTTAGGAATATTCTCAAGTAGTTCCTCTCAATTCTTAATTACAATTTTTGACTTGTTTTCAAGTGCCATTAATAATTGCGAGAAAAATCTTACATATTTTTCCTATATTTTTTTCTCCTTTGATAACACCTCTCCTATTAGTGAAGACTAAATGGAAAACACAGTATTTAATGACTTCTTTATGTGAGTTGAAGCATGAAAAATCTTTGAATTTTTATCCCCTTCTCTTAACCACAACTCTCTAGATTTTTCCCTCCAACAAATTTCCTCTCTTGCTATCAACTCAACCCATTCTACTTGTAGGACCTTTTTTTGATCATAAGTCTTTACATCTATCCCATTATGTATTATAAGCTCATTGATATCTAAGAGCTACTTGAACACCCTTTCCTTTTCTTGAAATATGTTCTTAAAAACGTGCTTGTTCTAGTGCATAATTTGTGCCTTGATATGACTTAACTTTCTACTTAATTGAAACATACGTGAGCCTCTTATAAAAGGTGCACTTATCCACCATGGATGCAATAATTCCAAAAAATGGGGGTGCCTGAACCACATCTTTTGAAACTTAAAAGTAGATTTACCTTTAGCCTTTATATTATCTCCTATGTTGAGATCAATGGAAAAGTGATCTAATCCTGAAAAGGGTAAGATTTGTGAAGATAAAGCCTACTTATGAATAAACCAATTTGGAGAAGCTAAGAATCTATCTAGCCTTTCTGCAATTTGCAAAAATCATTTTCTCGATTTGTCCATGTAAAACTTCCATTATGTGGCATGATATCCATTAGAGCATTACCTTTAATAAATGAAGCAAAATCTTCCATTACCCTTGGAGGTGGAAAAATACCCCCTTTTTTCTCCTGCGAACTATTGATAGAATTAAAGTCCCCTCCTAATATGACTTTATTATCTTTTAACCCATCCAATATGTTTGTAATGGCCTCCCAAAGCTTCTTTTTTTCACCTATAGCAGTTGGAACATATACATTTAATAACCAGAAATGTAAATCAAAGTGTTGTATCTTCAAAAGTTACCAAATCTTTTCATTTTGAATCCACTCTACTGCTATTGATCTTGGGTTTCATAAAGTTATCAGTCCCCCTGAAGCACCTTGCACAAGAGAGTGTGCAGATTTCCAAAGTTTCCATTTTTGAATTGATTGCTCATATGTTGAATTTGAAGTCTTGGTTTCTTGCAACACTAACGCATCTTCTCCACAAGCATCTATTTGTTGCTTGATTTGAGCTTTTTCATCAGGGGCATTGACACCCCTGGCATTCCATGATATTATCTTCATTGAGGCCGGGGAGAGCAGCATGCTGTCCTCGAACACTTGTTTGCAAACAAAAGTTTGGTGTCTAAAGTGGTTTGCACACCAGCAACTATATCTTCCTTCATTTTAGTAACATGTGATTTCCTTCCACGCTTTCCTAGAGTTTTAACCATCCCAAGTTTAGTGCTTGGTGTTTGGGAAAGAGATAGAGTCTGTGTGTAATCAAAACCATCCAGAGACCTTTTATCTTCTACACTGCCTATTTTCATGTTGTCTACATTTTTTTGGCTATCCCCATCTCCCATCTGTAACATCATCTACTCATTATCTATATCCATATTCATGAGTGACCTCTGAATATCCCCAAAGGATTCTTCCAAAGTCTGAAAACTGGCACTTCCCATGTGTGCAATATCTTCCCTTGATGTCTTGGGAGCTAAATTACCCTCCTCATTAAGCACTTCTACAATTTCTTCAATCAACTCGCACTCAACTAAATAGAGTATCTTATTAACAAAATCTTCCAACTCTTCAAAGTTGTCCAACTAGTCCTTTCCCTAAATAACAACACACTCTTGATTCCCAACCTTTGATTTCCGATGAACCTCTTGTGAAGCAGTTTGAGGAAAATCTTCATACATAAGACATTTTACTATAGTGTCCACTTCAAAAGATGAAGTGGAAAGCAATGGGGGAGTGTATAGATTCAAACCATTCACAAAAAAATTACCCAAGGAAAAACACAATTTTTTCTTTGTTGCCTCATTTATTGTTAGTGAAAACACATCTACAGGATGCTTACACACTGAAATAAACTAAGTAGTTGAAGGAGATAAGAAGTTTCCCTGTACATCCAAATCAGAGGGTGCCTTATTACTCACTCCCTTTAAAGAAAAAGATAATTGATTATACTTGCTCATGTTGGATGTGTCTTGGGCAACTACAGAAAGAGAGACTTCTCTTTGCTGAGGCACTTGAGAAGGAAGCTCATTCATTTTTACCATATCCTTTTCTCCTCTAGGAATTGAAAGAGGCTATTTATTTTCCCCATTCACCCACCTTTCTACCATTGAAGGTTCCAAATTAGCATCCTCCACCAAATGACAAGCAAAAATAGAATGACTAAGATCATGACATTTAAAACATGCATTCTCTGGCATTTCAACTATAATCTTTTGGATCCACTCCCCATATTTTGACTTTAAATGGATCTAAATTGGAATCTCCTTTGTAACATCTAATAAAACAAAAACTCTAACCAAATTTGATGGATTTTTAAAAAAAGGATTTATCATGCCTCAAGAAAATCCCTATCCTATTAGCCATGGATTCAATGAGTAATAACTCTCTATATTCCAGAGCAAGATCTTTCAATTGAATCCAGGAAGGGACAAATTTAACCTCCAACTGTTTTGGTTTGAAATGAGGTGTCCACGGTTGTAAGAATAACCCAGACCCTTGATAAACCCATGATTTGACTTTGTATATAGCATCTCTATGAACTTTTTCTTGAAAAATCACAATGAAAATTCCTCTCTATCAAGATAAAAAAATTTACTAACCCCTTCCCATTCATCGAAAATCAAATCTTGCAACTTATCTAATTCTAGGGAAAGATGCCAAAACTTATATATCAAGGTTTGATTACAGAGGTCTTGAATTTGTGGAACTAACATATCTTCAGAGAAGGTAATCGACACTCTTGTTTAAGTGATTTTCTTTTTTTTACCTCCTTCCAGATCCTTTTTCCCTAGACTAGGTTGGTTCTTTCTGTGCTTCCATTGCAAGATAAATTTCTTCTTTTGATCTTTCCTTGCTTTCTTCTTAGCTTTCCTTCAGTTCTTTGGGTTGGTCTTGGGATTTTGTGTAACCCTTTGTTGACCGGAAATGGGTTTTCCTGTGATCCTTTGTGGACCAGGGCTCTATCTTTGTAATGCTTTGTTGCCACTAGAACTCCCCTTTTTCCCTTGAAATCCTTGAAGCTTCTCCAAATGTTTAGATGCTTTCTCTACATGACCCACTGCATCATGGGCTTCCCCCTTTTTCCCATTCTCTCCTTGAGGAACAGGCTTTTGTAGCTTCAGACAATTCCATTGAACCCTATTTTCTTGATCTGCTTTAGCTTGCAGGTTAGAAACCCTTGTATTAACATCTCTGTGTAGAATTTTCTCATTTGGATTGAAGGGACCTCTCTTATTAGTATCATTGCATGCATTGATTTTTTGATGATTAGATACCACATTTGAAAAATTTCTCTAATATCACTACCTTGCATGACTAGATGACCTAAAATCAGCCTTTGCTTCCTTATAACGCCTATTTAGAAATTGTGACTCTTCTTTGTAGGAGCGCGGAAAAACTCTTCACTCAATCCTTTGCACATTATATGGTGTATATTCTTTGTAGATGTCTAGATTTGGCTGCTTATCCTAAAGCAAGTGTCTCCAAGGATGAAATGGTGCCCAATTGGGCTTTGTGAATCTATGCCTAACAAAATCTAAATGGGGCCTTTTTATTATGAATATCGTGCATAGGGCCACTCAACTTGGGGCAGTATACCATATCCAGAAGGCCCATAGTAGTGCCTATCTATGTCAAGATAGTTACTATTGGACGTCCATTTTTTTCTTGTTGCAGAGCCGTTTTTTATTTAACCGGTCCAATTTACCTATAAAATTTTAATTTATCTAACCTCAAGGAGGTTAGGGGCAAAGCCCATTCCTATACCTTGGGTCAGCAAATGAGGGCCGGCACAATATAACTAACCCTTGCTTTCCCCACTCTGAAGTGGAGTCAAACCTATGACCTCGAGGAGATGCAAGAGCCCAAGCCCCAAGCAGACTCTGCTTCCTGAGTGGTGACTCAAGTCTTGGCTTGTTCCTTGTGACTTCCTAATCTCCATTTAGCTTGTTTCAAAAAAACCACTTGGTTCCAATGTAGTTCTTGTCCTTGAGTCTTGGGACAAGCTCCCAAGTTTCATTCTCCTCTGTTTGATCCAATTCTTCCTCCATAGCCTTGATCTAGTGTTTGTCTTCACTTTCTTCTAAAATATTCTTTGGTTCAACTTTAGAAAGAAAACACAGATTTGCATGTTCTATTGTATTGGAAAGTATTCTTCTTGTCTGAGTTTTTGTGTCTTAGTCTCCAATAATTATATCTTCAGGATGGTTCTTTTGAAAAAATCTAGATGGTGTCTTGGGTGATGCCTTTGATGGAGTCTTCAAATTTCTTTTCTCAACTTCTCAGGTTCTAATTTCTTCCTCTATTTCTTCTTCTTTGCAACCTTCTTCCTTTTCATAATCAATTTCTTGTGTTATCTCCTTTTGATGTCTTTCTTCATCGAGTCACATTTACACTTTTAACAACTTTATATAGTCCAGTGTGATAACATTTTTAAGCCTTACTCCTTGTGAAATATCCAAGGAAGATACCTTCATCACTATTAGAATCAAATTTTCCCAAATATTCCTCATCTCTTCTTATATAGCAATTTCTTCCAAAAACCTTGAAGTATTTTACTAACGCAGGCCTTCCCTTCTAGAGTTCATATGGATTTTTGTTGTTATTCATCCTGATTTGTGCTCAATTTTAAATATAGATAGTTGCATGAACCACTTCTTTCCAAAAAGCATTAGATATCTTGGACTCATTTAGCATAGCTCTTTCCGTTACGTGAATTGTTCTATTCTTTCTCTCAACTACTCTATTTTTTTGTGAAGTTCTTGTAACCGAATATTATCTCTTTATCCCATGCCTTTCATAGTATTCTTCAAATTCATTTGAGGTAAATTCTCCCCCTCTATCAATCTAAGACAATTGATTTTTAACCATGTTTCATTCTCTACTAAGGATTTTAATGCCTTAAACTTCTCAATTTATTCATATTTTTCTTTAAGAAAAGCTACCCAAGTCATCTTGGAATAATCATCAATCAACAACATAAAATAACTCTCACCTTGCAAGATTTTTGTCCTTGTTGGCCCACAAAAATTAGTGTGAACAAGTTCAAAAGGCTTTGATGTAGAATACTCCTTAGATTTAATGCTTTTCCTAGTTTATTTTCCATATTGACATTTTTTGCAAATGATATTCAAAGGCTTTGCTATTTTTGGCATGTCCCTTATAGCTTACTTTTTGTTGATCTTCACAATGTTATCAAAATTCAAATGTCCCATCCTTCTATGCCACAACCAACTCTCATCTTCTTGCCCCATATAAAATTTCTCACTTTTGACTTCATTGAGAATGCATAGATTACCATATGTTCTATAAGCATTGGCTATCAATTTTCCATCTTTCATGGTTTTACATCCTTCAAAATGAAACATGAAAGTGTGTCTTTGGTCACACAACTGACTCACACTTAGGATATTTTGATTCAATCCTTAAACATATAAGACATCCTTAGTTTTAGTTCTTCTATTATTCAAACTAAGTGTGCCTTTACCTTCTATGTTTGTCATAGCATTATCCTCAAATTTCATCGTTCCTTCATTTAATTTCTTTAGAGAGAAATTTTCTTTTGTCGCCAATCATGTGGGTTGAACAACCACTATCAACATACCATTTTTATTTCTCATTTTGTGAATTTAGTGCAACTTATACAAGCATGGACTTTTCTTGCATTTCTTGTTCTTTCTTCTTTTTCCAAACTTTGTTTGATTTATCCTTTTTCTTGTCACAAACATCCGTATCCTTATTGTGTCTCAGAGGCTTCGGAAAAATAGTTCTAAAAAAATGTGTTGTGTGCCCAAAATTGTTGCACTTTTGACATATGATGTTATAATCCATTAGATGAGCAAATGAATTATAAGTCCTCTTTGTGAATTCAAAATCATTCCTTGTGCAAACTCTACAATTTACTACTTTATTCCCAAACTGATTACATGAAAATAATAACCATGAAAAGAATATTGAAACCTAG